>JAIUZE010001009.1:0-243470 GCA_022085475.1 Heliosperma pusillum | reverse complement strand
ATTTCCGCCTTAATTCCTGCAAATTGAGATCGATATTCATAGCGCGGGAAATCGGGAAATAAAATGCAATTAAAGACACGCAAATCCGTGTAAACGGACCAAAAGGGGGACGAAAAAGAGGTAAAAATGTGACTAAATAAATGCTTATCAACCATAACTTGGAAATTATATGTATGAATAAAAGTTGATAATATTAAAATTCAATCTTTATATAATATAATATATTTTATTTAATATTTAATTAGCCTAATAAAATTATGTGTAAAGTAGTTTTATCAATAAAAAATAAAATAGTGTTTTGAAATAGTTGGAAACTCTCTCGTTGCCTGAAAAAAGCCTCTTTTATATATATATATTGATTATCTACTAATCTTAAACCTGTGCAAATTTGCACGGGTATGTTGTTTAAAATTATTTATAAGAAAAATGTAAATATTCAAGATTATGCTTTATTGATTATTAAGTTAAGTTATATAATGATATTTAATAATTTAGATTTGAATTATAAATTTCATTTGGAGTTAGCATAAATGATATATTGGGGTCGATTAATCGAGTAATATTTATATAATACGATTAAGTTTTAATTATTTTTGCTTAATTTAATATTTTTGTCTGTAAATTTCAAAAGTTTTTATCATTCTTTGAGACATGGTTAATTTTTTTCTTTTATTTCTAATTTAAGTTCTCTTTTTTTTTTAAAAAAAAAAAATAGTTTTCAATTGTATCTATTTTTGTGTGACAATATTGTTTTACTTTGAGTTATATCTAATTATCAATAACATCCTTATGAATTTTATATAGCTAAAATAATTCGACCTAATATAGTACTCCGTAAAAGAGATTTATTAATGTAAAATTTAAGTCATGTTTATAGTTTAAGTGGAAATAAAATAACATGAATTGGAGAAGTTTTTTTTAGAAAATTGGAGAAGCTTTTAGTGGTGGGTGGGGTAAGAGGTGAAAAAAGTTTTTTTATTTCCTTAAATTAAGGAACCAATGGGAAGATTTTAAATGTTTCCCCTCTAATATAAAGATAATATTTGCGTTGCTATGATATTTAGCTATTTATTTAAACAATAAGTCTTGCTTGTGACGGGGCGACTCGTCGCAAGCTTACGGCGGGTCAAATCCCCCTCACAAAGAGCAAGTGGCAAAGCAAGTGGGGGGCTCCATTTGCACCTCACTTGCCCCCCACTTGCCCTCTGAGAGGGAATTTGACCCGTCACAAATAAGAAGTTGTGTTATTTAAAGGTACTTGTGTTTGCTAGAGTATCGAAACCAGAATTATAAAACTGATGCGTATAGTGCTAGACACAACTCCCACAAGTCACACCGCGAGGCAATCCAAGGTTATTCCATCTAGTGTTACTAACTAGTGTGAAAAATGGAAATCAAAACACATATTTCAAACCACGAAGCAATCCAAGGTTGTTTTTTTACGGATACCTAAGTAACTTTGTACAGGGACGAAGCTACGCCTGAGCCGTAGGGGCCTCGGCCCGGGCTAGCTTTTGAAGAATAAATTATGAATATGTAGGAATGTATTTAAAGAAGTCATTGTGGCATAGTGGTTGAGATATCCATCTCTTGAAGAAGAGATCATGGGTTCGACTCTTGGGAGCATAAAAAAAATTTATTTTAAGTTTATCTTGTCTATGAAATCTTTTGTATTGTGCTTCTTTGGTTCATCTAAGTTCCCTTAAACAAAATAAAATACCCACTCCTCATAGGTTTAATTCTATCTTATTACTTCTACCTACTTTGTTAATTTTTCCATCTCAGTCATTTATTTTCCTTTACTTTTGCACAAATACCAAGAAAAGAGGAAGCGATCAAGTTGTGATTTTATTTAACGAATAATAATGTTATTGGATGATATAAAAAAACAATCCCCATATAGAATGGTAAACAAAGAGTAAACACTACAAAAAGGACTCAAAATGTAGCTTTAAGGACCCGAACTTTTATTCCGTGGCTATAAGGACCCCAAACATTGTTTTTGACGAAAATAACCTTGCATATGCTTCCGTGTTTTTTAGGTATGATTAATGAGCATATATGAAGTGTATTTTAAGCCGGGTTCTTATTTAAGACGGGGGTATTCATCTTAAATTTAAAACGAGTCAAGTAGTAAGAATAAGACAGTACAACAACAGAATGCATCGATAAAAGTAAAATATTTAACTTGTCTTATATGCTCAAGTAAATTATACATTTATAATTGACTTGTTTTAATGTTTAGACGGATACACGTCATAAGGGAACTATATATGACCCTTAAACAATGTGTTCTAGACTATTTTATAACTAACAAATTCAATTATGTCTCTCATTTGTAAATTCAAATATTTAATATATCTATTACGGAGTACGTAGTAAGATAGTGAGCAAGTACTTTGTATGATCATTTCACATTAATTGTGAGACTAGTAAGTACTGTAATATATTAACTAAAAGTCGTAAAATAGATATGAAAAGATACTAGACGAGTATTAAAAAAAATGTCATATGTACGGAGTACGATAAAATAGGTATTAACATTGTAAAATCGGTACCAATTAAAAAATGTGTTATTAGCATCGTCTAAATTGGTATGAAAAATAAGATCACATTTTTTATGTATTGTAATGGTCTTATAACAAATTATTGTAAGACAATCTTATATAAGATAAGATTTTGTGTAAAGTATAGTTCTGAATTCATGTAGACTAACTCTTTTTAGCTGATTTATAAATATTTTGGAAATTTAATTTGAAATTAATCATCATGATTTTATTGACATAAATCAACACGTTATTTAGTCAATTTGATAGAATATTCAATATGATGAATACGTTTGATCAACCTAAACTATACTCCGTAGTTAATAGTACTACAATAAGTCCTATCGGACTATCCATTTTAAGCTTAAGAGAGGTTAAATATTATCACATGATGATAATAAAGACAAAAAAAATTGGTATTTTTTAGGCAACAAGTAGGGTGATTTGATATGTATTAGACTCGTCTTAAGTTTAAGACGGATAGTGACCATCTTAAATGAGAATTTGTGATAGTACAAAATAATAAGTATGTACTTATACAACTATACAACTATACACAAGGGTATTATGGTAAAAAAAGATGATTTGAGGTCCTTAAAGTCACACAATGTAAGTTGAGGTCCTTATAGCTATATTTTGTAATAGTTGAGGTCCTTCTAGTAGTGTTTACTCGGTAAACAAATGAACATGACGTCCCAAAGTAAAAAAAGGTAAACAAATGACCACAGGGTAACATAATAATAGGACTTGTCCCACAGTATATGTATATATTGTTTTCAGGGGTGCCCCAATTTTCGAATTAAATCTGACTACTTGATTTGAAATGATAATTGTGCCTAAGTGCCTATCTTCACAACTGAAGAAACTCTTATATTAAGTAAATTTTCGACGAGCATACATAATGCGCACTAAAGATAGCGGCTATGAGTTCCATCGTAATAAAAAAAAAGTAGCATTAACTCATATACATGATCTATAGACAAAAGTAAGATGTCAATCCTCTCACTACAAAAAGAATAAGAACTTATTTTCACCACAAAATGCATCTATTTGAATAACGAACAAGGGATACTTTATTTCATGATAAACCATTTTCTTTTCCTTAAAATATAATCATATATAATTAATCTCTTAATTAAATTCAAAATTATGATTTGTTCATTATAGTAAAATAAAATTGGTATGAGACGATAAACTACAAGTTACTAAACTTTTCATTAATACTACTATTATTAATTTAAAGAATAACTTGACAAATATCTACTATTAGCTTTGTGACAAAAAAAATCATTAAAATAATTGAAGACAATTCATAAAATGAAACCTGTAGTTTTATGGTAAAAGTAAAGTAGTTTCATAAAAAATCACGTTTCAAAACTTTACTCAAATCTCTTTGATTAGTTTTCCATTTCAATTTTTCTGTTTTCTATCAAAATATAATGAAGTGTAATATTAAATGCTCTCTCTGTCCCGACGATTAATTGTTGTCATATTCATTTTTAAGATGTCTTAGTGAATTTGTGTCTTTTCTATATTAGGAAAGATTTTTATGAGTAATTTAATCACTCAATGAGACTCTTGTCCACGTGTTATCCACTAAGTGGAATCACAAATGATCCTCACTTTTTCCTTTGTATTTCTGCCAAAATGAAAGGACATCAATATAGCGGGATAAAGGGTGTATTATGAAATGCTAATTTAAAATGTACTCGTATAAGTATTAATTAATACCCTTAAAAAATAAAAACTTTATATATACTGATACCGCGCATATATTGTGCGAGATCTATACTAGTGAATAGTGATCTTATACTTATTACTAAAAATCTCAAATATCATAAGTATAACTATATATATACATTAATTTTTAAAAAAATATTTTTCACGTATTGTGACCATGACATTTATACCGGTCATGATGATGGGCAATAATAATTTGTCATGCGGACCATTTATTAATCACTATTACTATGTATTATGTTCACAATGCTTGTAAAATCCGAGCATTAAGTAGTATCATATTCTACATATATATATATATATACGCCTTTATTTACGAAAACACATCATAAAATTATATTTCAATTTACATTAACAAGCGTAAATTCATAATGTCGGGAACAACTGCAAGTGGAATTGACGTACAAGTAGACAAAGCGGGGACTTCAATAACACCAAGATCTCGTTTGAAATTTCCAAAACAAGAATTTTTGGATAAAATTTACCCTTTGTTACCTGATTATAAAAAAGCGAAGTGGGATAATGAAAAATGTGTGGATTTTAAGGTTAAAGACTTACTTGACGACGATTTCAATGATATTCAGATGAACATAGAAGAATTTGGTAACCATAAATCGTTTGTCCGATTTGGTGATGGAATATGGGGCAGCTATGTCGCTAGAAAGCAAATCATCATTGGTTCTTGGGTTACCCTCTCTTATGACTTTGTAAATGATGTTCTTATACTTCACACACATCGTCATTCCACTGCTGCTGTGATTCATTCCACTCCTGCTACGAGGCCTTCTACTACTGCTGCGGGGCCTTCCAATGCTGCTGCGGGGTCTTCCACTGCTGCGCGTCGTCGTCCTTAAATAAATACTCCTTTGAAGTCACAATAATATTTCCGAATTAATTTATTGAGTTAAAACTCGTTATAGAAAATATATGAATAAAAGTAGGGTTAAATTCAAAGAGAATATTACTCTAACTTAAAAATAATAATAATATATATATTTATTTGTATATTTAACTACTCTCAACTATACAATGTAATTATCTATATTTGCGTTGCTATGAAATTTAACTATTTATTTAAAGGTACTTGCGTTTGCTAGAGTATTGAAACCAGAATTATAAGACGGATGCATATAATGCTAGACACAACTCGCACAAATCACACCGCGAGGCAATCCAAAGTTATTCCATCTAGTGCTACTAAGTGCGCAAACTAGAAATCAAAACACGTATTTGACACCGCGAGGCAATCCAAGGTTTTTTTTACAAATACCTAAGTAACATTGTAGTTTTGTTTTACCTAAAAGTTTTTTAAAAACCTCTATTTACACTACTTTTACTTGTTTACTCTATGGTATGACCACGTGGGATCCCCCTGTCTATAAGATCTTTTGTATGGTGCTTCTTTCGTTCATCTAAGTTCCCTTAAACAAAAAAAAAATACCCACTCCTCGTAGGTTTAATTCTATCTTATTACTTTCTACCTACTTTGTTAATTCTTCCATCTTAGTCATTTATTTTCCTTTACTTTTGCACAAATACCAAGAAAAGAGGAAGCGGTCATGTTGTGATTTTACTTAACGGATAACAAGTGGAAATAATGTTATTGGATGATCAGTAACCTATAAAAAAAACATTCTTAATATAGAAAGGTAAACAAATAAACAAGCCGTCTCAAAGTAAAAAAAGGTAAACAAATGACCACAAAAGAATATAATAGTAGGACTTGTCGTGAAAGCTTTATTATCTTTTTTTTATACAAATTGTTTTCAGGGATCTCCATATTTTCGAATAAAACTCGACTACTTGATTTGAAGTGATAATTGTGCCTAAGTGCCTATCTTCACAACTCAAGAAACTCTTATATCAAGTAAATTTTCGACGAGCATACATAGTGCGCACTGAAGATAGCGGCTATGGGTACCAAACTACTACCAATTAAAAAAAAAGTAGCATTAACTCAAATACATGAGCTATAGACAAAAGTAAGATGTCAATCCTCTCACTACAAAAAGAATAAGAAATTCTCTAATTTTCACCCCCAAATACATCTAGTTGAATAACGAACAAGGAAAACTTTATTTCAACAAACCATTTTCTTTTCCCTAAAATATAATCATATATAATTAAATTCAAAATTATGATTTGTTCATTATAGTAACATAAAACTGATATGAGACGATAAACTACAAGGTACTAAACTTTCCATTAATACAAATATTATTACATTAGAAAATAACTTGACGCATATCTACTATTAGTTTTGTGATAGCAAAAAAAAGCATTAAAATAATTGAAGACAATTCATAAAATGAAACTTGTAGTTTTATGGTGAAAATAAAGTATTTTCATACTAATTTACATTTTAGTTCTTTACTCAATTCTCTTTGATTAGTTTTCCATTTCAATTTTTTTTGTTTCCTATAAATACAATGGAGTATAATATTAAAGGTTCCCTCCGTCCCGGTTAATTGTTATCTTTTTTTTTAGGGTGTCTTAGTGAATTGTTATCCTATCTATATTAGGAAAGTTTTCTACGAGTAATTTGATCACCCAATGAGATTATTATCCACTTATCATCCACTAAGTGGATCCACAAATTAATGCATTAGATTTTGTGCCAAAAAGAAAAAACAACAATTCACCGGGACGAATGAAGTATTACGAAATGCCGATTTAAAACGTATAAATATTAACTAATACCCTTCAAAAATAAAAACTTTATATATACGGAATATAGTGCGCATATATTGTGCGAGATCTATATCAGTGATCCTATATTTAATACTAAAAATCTCAAATATCATAACTATATACACTTTAGTTTTTTTTAAAATATTTTTCACGTCTTGTGACCATAACATTTATGCCGGTCATGGTGATGTGCAATAATAATTTCTCATGCGGACCATTTATTAATCACTATTACTTTGTATTTACTTCACAATGCTTGTAAAATCCGAGCAATGAGTAGTTGCTCCCTTATATATACATGCCTTTATTTAAGAAAATATATCATAAAATTATATTTCAGTTTACATTAACAAGCGATAATTCATAATGTCGGGAACAACTGCAAGTGGAATTGACGTACAAGTAGACAAAGCGGGGACTTCAATAACACCAAGATCTCGTTTGAAATTTCCAAAACAAGAATTTTTGGATAAAATTTACCCTTTGTTACCTGATTATAAAAAAGCGAAGTGGGATAATGAAAAATGTGTGGATTTTAAGGTTAAAGACTTACTTGACGACGATTTCAATGATATTCAGATGAACATAGAAGAATTTGGTAACCATAAATCGTTTGTCCGATTTGGTGATGGAATATGGGGCAGCTATGTCGCTAGAAAGCAAATCATCATTGGTTCTTGGGTTACCCTCTCTTATGACTTTGTAAATGATGTTCTTATACTTCACACACATCGTCATTCCACTGCTGCTGTGATTCATTCCACTCCTGCTACGAGGCCTTCTACTACTGCTGCGGGGCCTTCCAATGCTGCTGCGGGGTCTTCTTCTGCTGCGCGTCGTCGTCCTTAAATAAATACTCCTTTGAAGTCACAATAATATTTCCGAATTAATTTATTGAGTTAAAACTCGTAATAGAAAATATATGAATAAAAAGTAGGGTTAAAGTCAAAGAGAAGATTACTCTAACTTAAAAATAATAATAATATTTATATATTTGTATATTTAACTACTCTCAACTATACAATGTAATTATCTATATTTGCTTTGCTATAGAATTTAACTATTTATTTAAAGGTACTTGCGTAAAGTTGCGTTAACTAGAGTACCGAAACCTTAATTATAAGACTGATGTGTATAGTGTTAGGCACAACTCGCAAAAATCACACCGCGAGGCAATCCAAGGTTATTCCATCTAGCGTTACTAAATAGTGAGCAAACTAAAAATCAAAACACGTATTTCACACAAAGGTAACAGTTTCTAGCGATTGAGACTATCATCACATTCAAGCAATTTGTTTGACACCCAACACAAAATTTACCAAGGTTTCCCACATTGGATTCGGGTACTAATTTTACGACTTATAAAACCGTATATTAAAATCATATCGGCCTATCGGGTATACTTTTCCAAATAATAAGATAATGTAAAACCGTCTTATACAAAGCGGTTAACTTACTTATACAAGTAGTTCGTTAGACTTAACAGACTTTTTCACAAGAATGTCATCCTCTTCACTAACCATATCCTTCTCTCCTCTCGCTTTATCTCGAATTAACAACAAACCTCGCAAAAAACCCTACCAAAACCCTAATCCTCAAATCAATTTAAAATCAAAATCAAAATCAAACTCCAATTCCAAATCAAAATCGAAAACCCTTACATCGAACGATAAACTATCGTCATTTTCGGCAATTGAAGCTACTTCCTACACTCGTTTACCACCGAGAGATGATTTTCTGGATTCGTCGATTGTTGATGCGTATAAGGAGATTACAATCTCCGATTCAGTAATTGTTTCGACAATTGAAAGTAATGTAGGGAAGAAAAGTAGCAAATTGGATGAATTTGCTGGGTTTGATTATGGTGATTACGAGCTTCCGGATGATAATGTCGATGAGGAGGAAGATGAAGAAGGGAATTACGATTCGGACGAGGAAGGTAGCGATTACGAGGACGAAATTGTGGGAGAAATGGATGAAATTGATGAAATTGAGGGGTTTGGGGAATTAGGGTTAGATGGGGAGGAGGAGGAGGATGATGAGGAGAAGGATAAAGGAGTGCCAGCAGTGATGAGATGTTTCGACAGGGCGAAAATATACGCGAAAGCCGGGAATGGAGGTAATGGGGTGGTGGCATTTAGGAGGGAGAAATTTGTGCCATTTGGTGGGCCATCAGGAGGGGATGGGGGAAGAGGTGGGAATGTGTATGTGGAAGTAGACGGGGCGTTGAATTCGTTGTTGCCATTTAGGAATTGTTGTCATTTTAAGGCGGGGAGAGGGAGTCATGGGCAAGGGAGTAAGATGAATGGGGCGAAAGGGGAGGATGTTGTCGTTAAGGTTGCGCCAGGGACGGTTATTAGAGAGGTTAGGGATGATGGAACTCATGGGGAAGTGTTGTTGGAGTTGTTGTATCCTGGACAAAGAGCTTTGTTTTTGCCTGGTGGACGTGGTGGTCGAGGAAATGCTGCGTTTAAATCCGGGTTGAATAAGGTTCCTAGAATTGCTGAGACTGGTGAAGAAGGTCCTGAAATGTGAGTTTATTGGTTGTTTTGATGTTAGGGATGTTAGAATTGTGATTTTAGAATGTTGTTGATTGTCTTCTGCAGGTTATGATTTATTTTACCTGAGTATACTTTGTTTGTGTTATGACGGATGCAAGAAGGATAGTTAAGAACGTAATTAAAGGACATAGATTTAATGTGGTTTACTAACAATTATGTGTTAGCTACATTCAAAGGCAGAGGAGAGGAAAACTGTGATCTTGATGGATCACAAATTTATGCAATACAATTAGGTTATGACGTAGAGAGTTTATATAATACTCTCTAAATTAGACGCGGAAGGGGACTTAACCGATTCAACACATGATTTATCAGTTGGATGGGGAAAATGGATGATGACTGATCCCCTTGTTTGGTTAGGAATTTGGGGTTGGAGGGATTCGAATGGAGTGAGGTAGATGATTCCCTTTTTCTTGAGCCAAAATTGAAAATCCTTCGACATTGGAAATGATTGGAGGGAAAACTCTCTGATTCCTCGATCCATTCTCCCTCCCTCCATTACTCTCAACTCCCTACTGTTTTTGTAGCCAAAGCCCAAAGAAAGAGTTGCTGTTTCTGTGGAAAGTTTCTTTCTTTTGCATGATTTATTTTGTTGCATTTATATGATTTATATGATATATACCCGTTCAGTTTGCGGTGTTCTTTTACATAGCAAATGATGTTGTGTTCTTTTGGTTAAATGTGACATATCAAGCTGAGGTTGGTGTAATCATGCATCAGGTGGTTGGAATTGGAGCTGAAGCTAGTTGCTGATGTTGGAATTGTTGGTGCTCCAAATGCTGGGAAAAGCACACTTCTTAGTGTTATCAGTGCTGCTCAACCAACAATAGCAAACTATCCTTTCACTACATTGCTTCCGAATCTTGGTGTTGTGTCATTCGACTTTGATGCTACAATGGTTGTAGCAGATTTGCCAGGTTTGCTTGAAGGTGCACATCGAGGTTTTGGTCTAGGCCATGAATTTCTGCGGCACACTGAAAGATGTTCTGTCCTGGTATATAAATACTGAGATTTTATATTGTTGTGCATGTCCTTAGTTTCCTTGCGGCGGTGAATAAACCAAGAGATTGACCGTGGCTTGTGTATTATATTAGTGCTTTGTCTAATTGGTAGGAAGTATATGCTGCCAGGCTGCCGCCTTTTATTTCCATGCTTAAGCTTCTTTCTGCTTTTGCTCATTCGAGATTTGAACTGCTATATGATTCAGGTGCATGTTGTCGATGGTTCTTCCCAGCAGCCAGAATTGGAATACGATGCAATTCGTCTTGAGCTTGAATTATTTAACCCTGAACTTTCACAAAAGCCTTATCTAGTTGCCTTTAATAAAATGGACCTTCCTGAAGCATCTGAAAGATGGGAGACGTTTAAGGAACACTTGCTAGCAACAGGTGTTCAACCCTTCTGCATGAGTGCTATTACTAACCAGGGGACGCGTGAAGTAGCTTGTGCTGCTTTTGACCTTGTGCAGAAAATCAAGGAAACTAACAAGGAGGTCGAAGGTAGGGACTATTGTATGACCTTGTGCTATTACTGAAATGATCTCGCAGCTAACAGGAAATATCGCCAATAATATTTGACCCTCTTGAATCCTGTAGCATGCCGGATGGTCTTTTAAATTTGTATCGCGCGCTCTTCATTTTGATAGATAACGTACTTCACTTTTTCTCTATCACGGAGCATTCTGAAAAAGATCGTATTCATTTCACAAAATGTATGTTGTATCTTTGGATTGCTAACATGTGAAATGCTTTCTCTTTAGCTTGGGCTCCTGCTGTTAATCTCAATCACGTGGCTGAAAAGATAAAGAAGAGACGCGCTGTCCCTATCAACGATTATACAATAACTCACGATAGTAGCTTAAAGACTTGGCATGTAATTGGAGATGGGTTAAGGCGTTTTGTTCAGATGACCAACTGGCGGTATGATTCGATAATATATACTTCTGTGTGATAGCATTTTCTATTTTTCAATGATAATGCAATTAATAGGGACGCACCTCTGGTTTGTAGCCGGAGAATGGCTCGACGTCCTAATTGCTAGTACAAGAAAATTAAAATTAAGTGATTACTTCAAGGCCCTTAAACTCAAAAAATTGGGATTAACTAAGATTCTAGGTGTTTGAGTAGGTAAAGTTTTTGCAATTATGTGTGATTATTTAAGTTAAATATTAGACTTTTAAGTCGGAAGTAATATTGTTGATAATGTCTTGAATCCATCTTGAATTAATTCGGCTCCAAAAGTTGGCTGTTGCATCTCAATGATATATGATGTTCTCGAGATATTGGGTTGGAGCAGGTACGTAGATTCTGAGAAGAGATTCCAGCACGTACTGGAGGCAACTGGTGTCAACAAAGCTCTTACTAGTCGCGGTGTTAAGGAAGGCGACACTGTCAATGTGGCTGGGGTATGTCGCCTCACTTATTGTTTCTCCCTTACTCCTTTTAGATTTTGTAGATGGTGTTATTGACATCAAATACGTGAATAACTTCACTGACTAAGCCACCTGACATCACCGTAGTGTTTAGTTTCTGTCTGGTGTCTATCGTATCACACCTTTCGCTATGGAAGTGTTCTTGTTTTGATCTACCCTAACTTTCTCCTTCTGATAAACCATTTTCTATTACAGTTGGAGCTTGTATGGTACAATTCGGCAGAAAGTGGTGGCACATCCGGAGCCAAGAACAGTTCGACAGACTCAACCAGTGCAAAAAATAAATCAACTGATTCTATTAGATGGCCGAATTGGAAATGACAAATGCATACTGCATCATACAAGTCACATCAAGCGCAAGAATAACATTGTAACACCATACAACTCTACAAGTAACATCAAGCTCATAGAAAATGTTCCCCGAAGGTCACCGGTCTAGCCCGTTCCTGCTGTCTGTCAAGTCGCGTGGCATAATGTTTGCTTCTCCGATGTTATCTGAAGTTTTAGAAGCTCACAAACAAAGGATATTTATCTGTATGATGTATGATCTTTTGTTGGATTGCTGTAATGAACTTGTATAAATCGATGTGATTTAATGTAATATATGATTACAGGCACACTGACTGCAGAATGCGTAACCCACCTTAGTCTGCCTCTGAATTCTCTAAGGCTAAAATGTCATAACTTACCTGAAAAACTGGGGAAAAAGGATTATACGGAGGATTACCTTAAACTACTATAAAATTGAGTTTTTTTGCATTTTTTTCGAGCATTTTAAAGTTTTTAAATTACATTTTAAATCTTATATGTGATGTTTTTTGAGTTTTATTGTAATTTTTTTGAGCTTAATATTCAAATTAATGAACTCAAAAACTTTATAGTAAAATTCATAGTTTTTAATACTAAACTCAAAAACTTTATTTTAACATCAGATATATAATCCACATACTGGAAAAACTGTTGTACCTGCAAATTGCAAAGAACCACGTTTTTTTAAACTACTCCGTATCAGGCCCCGTTCTTCGGCTTAATTTCAACTCTTTTTATTTCAGCTCGGCTTTATTCAACACAATTTAGTTTAAGTTTAGCCAGTTATGTTCAATTCATCATTTCACAAAATTAAGTCTTAATTCAACTCTATTCACACAAAATTAAGTCTTAGTTCAACTCTATTCACTTCAACTCGGCCCCATTTAGTTTGATTCAATTAAACTCACCTCCATTTAACTCAGTTTAGCTCGTTTCAGCCGAAAAGAATAGGGTCATTCCATCCGTTCATGGATTATTCATCTGATTATTGACTTTCTGAGTTTTATTATAAACTCGAAAAAAAATGTAAACTCAAAAACTAAAACGGTATGAGGTAATACATCTGATGCGTAATCCTTTATCCACATTCCATTCACTCCTGACATAGTTTTATTTGATATTTTTCTCAATAAAAATCTTGTTAATAATACTGTATTTTAGTGAGTCAGATTTTGTATTCATAAAGTTGAAATTTTAATAGGGACTCAAATTTTGTGTTCATAAAATTGAAAATTCAATAGTAATTTCAACAATAAAAAATAGAGACAATAATAATAATCACCGACAAGTGAATATGTGAAGGATATTACGTAAATCCAACCCCAATCCCCAAATCCATAATCCATGATAGATATCATGCATATATTCATATTCGTTCACGCTCTTAATAAAGCATAACCATCAGCCAATTCAATATACCACTTACATACAAAAATCTCTTGATTTATATCCTAATAATATGGAGTACAATAGATTATAAGTTTGAATTCCCCTCCCCAAAATATAACTCTCAATGACTTAAACCAAACCAAGCATCAAACAAAACAAACATTTATGTATGAGGTTCTAACTCCATATCTCCGGGAGTTAGAATCCATTCCATTCAATTCTTATTGTTTGAACCAAACAACCCCTAAATAATCTTCACTAGTCACTATGTAAAGTTGTAAACTCATCACACTAACATCCCTCGATTTCGATATGTAATACTACTAATAATACAAATAATTTGACACCGTGTAAGAAAAAGAGGATTTTCTCCACTATACCCTCGTGGTTTTTGATTTCTACGTAGTACCCCTCATTTTTTAAAGATATCACTAATACCCCTAAGTTTATAAGTTGTTCACAATAATACCCAAACTAATAAAATTTGAATTTTCTAACAGTTGAATTTCGTAAGAGGATTTACATAAGATTTAGTAAACAGAATTGGTGATAATAATTTGACAAATTATCGTCCAAAAATCAATAAACAATGCATAAAAAGACATTTAAAAACGGCTATTTAGAACATTTTTGGTATTTCAAGAAATTTTCATTAAGTTTACGAGTATCACTGATGCACTAGGGTACTGCCTATAAATAAATAAAAAACCTAAAAAACTGACACCATAACAAAATTTAAAAATTTAAAATTGATACCTGAGAAATCGACGAAACGTTGTTTAGAGAGAAAACGGAAAAAGATAAAATTAAAAGCACTGAATTTCACAATTATAATTCCAGCATTCTTTTCAATATTTCGCGCTTTTAAATCCCTAATTTCTTCCCCCTTTTTTTTTTCTCTCTTCACCGTTTTCATCCTAAATTCTTATGAACTTTCTTCATTAATCGATTAATTGATCATATAACTTACTTCTTACGCTTCCTTCTCACTGATTTCCGAGGTATTATTTACTTAATTCTACTACTAATTTGATTTCTTATGTTTAAGTTAATAATTCTTAGGTTTTTGATTTATTAGTTTTTATTGATTTGTTGATTTTATGATTCTATGTAGTTTGTGATTTTGTTTAATTGTTTTTGAGTTTTTTTTGAAATGTGGTTGGTGAATTGTTAAAGTAAGTTCAATTTGATTTCTTATGCATGTGGATTAACTTAATTTGAATGTGTTTTGTTCTGATTTTAGCTTTAATTGGTGTGAATTGGGTGTTTTAATACCCTCTCAATGTTTCGATGTCGATTTCGGGGTTATAGGTTGAATAACTGAAGTACATTTGATTGTTGTTACTAATACATTGTAGAAAGGCATGTTTGAGCTATACTGTTTACAAAAGTCGGGTTTTTTCCGTCTTATATCTGGTTTTGAAATGTGTATTTACTCAATACTACTATTATGTGTCGATTTTGGGTATATAGGTTCAATAACTGAAGTACATTTGATTGTTGTTACAAACACTTTGTGGAAATGCAGAAAGTTCCGATTTTTTTTCACTTTGTAGCTGGTATTTCAAAGGATTCTGTGTGAAACACATTTTATTTACTGATTTTTGAAGATATTTATTGGTGATTTCGTTTTAAAACTTTGTTTGTGTGATAATGGATGTTGGCGTGGGAGTGATGCTCAATTCTCATTGTGTTTGTTTTTGGTGTTTGGCAGCCAAGTAAAGCTCAACTATGGCTCCAGTGAGAAAATCGAGGAGTGTGAATAAGCGTCTCCCTTATTCGAATGAGGTTTCTCCTAGCAAAGGTGGAAATAGTCCCAGTAAAAGTAATAAGCGGGTGAGTGTTATATTATGTATTACTCGTTGCATATTTTGTTTTAGTTATATTTGCTTGCCTACTTTTGGCGAGAATACCCTGAAGGTCATTCAAATGTATTGTGTGGTGAGGTTATTGAGTGAAAAGTAGTATAACTCACTGAAGTGCAAGCCTTGCTTAAGAATTGAGTTTGTGAAAGATGGGTATTGCGGACTATTGTTTTAGGTACTTAGTGAGCTACGTGTTTCGCACTCTAGCGTTCTAGATTGCTTGGGTTATACTCCCTCCATTTCGTTTATATTGTCACTAGTTGACTTCCGTGGTTAAATGATATCGATTTTGACCAACATTTTTGCACAATTGAGACTATCTATAACTTTTCTATACAACAAGATGAAAATAATGGTCTGATAGATCAAAATAGACAAAGTATGCATTTATAAGCTACAAAATTTAGTTCAAAATATTGTGGCCGAAGTCAAACTAGGACAACACAATGGGATAGAAGTGGTATATATTACTTTGCGTAGTAATTTTTTGCCCTTTTGTTTTATCCTTGCTAATTTTGGTATTTTTCTAGTATTTAATTCTGCGTCTTCTATTTGCATAGAAGCGAAAAGTATCTGATATGTTAGGACCTCAGTGGAGCAAAGAAGAGCTTCAGCGTTTTTATGAGGCATATCGCAAATATGGGAAGGATTGGAAAAAGGTTGGATAAACCTTCTCATTGTTTTGTTTACTTTTTGCTCTCTTTTTTAGAGACATTGACATTTTCTTGCCATCTTTCATGACTGTTACATTTTATTTTCAAGTTTTTTGTTCCAACGATTTGAACTTACGTTTATTGGTTCACAGGTGGCTGCAGCAATACGTAACCGGTCTCTGGAAATGGTAGAGGCCCTATACACCATGAATAGGGTAAGAACGATTGGGCGATAGCCAATTTAACCTTAACCATTTCATTTTCTAGTTTCCTATTGGATCTACTGTGGTATTTCACCCACTTGCGCCTGATGCTTGTTTATGGCAAAGGGTTCCTGGTTCCCACCAATAGAGGCTGTACTTAGTACCTGACCTTGTAGATTCAACTCTTAACTACTACAATTGATTTAATGCAGTCTACAAGTATATGGTGCTATTCATGCTTTCATTAATCTGTAAATATGGTGCGTCAAATTGTGCAATAACCGTGATTATGCTACTTGCCTGGGATATATTTAAGTTTTGAGATCTTTTGATGTACTACTACTTCTACTTTGCCTTGAAGAATATACATAGTGTAGCCTTCACTTTGTGGAAGTCGGAATAAGATACTATATTTCTACGGAACCATTATACTTTGTGTTGATCATAGGTTTGGATTTTTCATAGCCAACTTTCATCTATGTGACCTTCAACATAATGCATTGTGGATTGCTAACTTTTATTCGCACCAGGGTGAATATTCCAGCAGGTTACAAATTTGTTGCTTGATAAGCTTGTCACTCAATCCTTTTGTGAAATGCATAAACAATGCCAACTTATCTGAAACGTTTTCTTATATATCAATAAGTGTTTTCCTTTTTGTAGTTTGCTCCTGTTATTTACTTAATATTGCATTGGTTTTCTTAATTGCTTTGTGTGGTGGTGGTGTTTAATGAATTCTTGTACACTTGAATCCATATCGTTTAAATGAAGTGACTGCTTAAGATTGTTTATTATTTCAGGCGTACTTGTCTCTTCCCGAAGGAACAGCATCTGTGGCGGGTTTAATAGCAATGATGACAGACCATTATTCTATCCAGGTGAGACTTGTGCTACAGATCACTCTCTTTTTATTGGCTAAGCCATGACCCTATTTACCTTAGCCATTGTTTTCTTTATGTTATATATTACTTTGTTCAATTTTTTTCTATATTATTTGCCTACTATGTCAACATGAGATGTCAGTCTACAGGACAGTTGAGCGCCAAGATAGAATAATCCATATTTGTCTTGGGCTAATACCCTCTTCCCTAAAGCAAAAAAAGCAAAAAAAAAAAGAGAATCCTGCTCTCCACTTGTCCTACATTTTATGAACCGTCTTTTGTAGTAGCGCCCTAAGAAAATTCCCTTACGAGGACTCCAAGAAGGGGTCAATGAATTTACGAGTTTGGAATTTGACTAACTTCAGTTATCAATAAGCATCACCCTTAAATCCAGAACTGCGGAATTCTATCACTATAGGAAATAGAGTCTTATCAAATGATGTTTTGCTGATAATATAGCCTTCTCATTCTGTGAAAACTGTGTGATTTTACAGTTAATGTCATAATAGCCTTGATTTCACTGGCTAATTTCTTGGCTGCAATCTTTCAGGAGGGAAGTGATAGTGAGCAGGAGAGCAATGACGGTGTTGGAACAGTTCGAAAACCTCATAAGCGTCCTCGTGGAAAACTGCAACCGAAAATGAGAGGACTGGATAGACATCTTTCAGATGGGCCTCGTTCTCAGTCTCTTCCTTCTTCTTATGGCTGTTTGTCACTGCTAAAGCGAAGGCGTCCTGATGGTAAAATCTCATTTGCATGATTGGAATGGTGTCCTCATTTTTTAGATTTTAACTGAAATCACTCTAGAGAATTTTCATCAATGTTACACTTACTGGATGTGTGTTTCACATTGAGACACATAGGAAACCAGCCTAGAGCAGTTGGAAAAAGGACGCCACGCATCCCTGTAAGATATATTCACGATAGCATTGAAAAGTATATTTCTCCTCCCAAACAAGGGCTAAAGTCAAAGTTGGATGCTGACAACGATGATGATGATGTTGCCCATGAGGTGGCACTGACGTTAGCTGAGGCATCACATAGGGGCGGTTCTCCTCAGGCCTCTCAAACACCTAATAGAAAAAGGGAGACTGCTACGATATTACCTGCTGCTTTTGGTGAAAGAAGGGTACTTTTTTCTATATATTTTTTTCGTGTTGTTTTAGTCTTAGTGTGTTCCGCAAGTCCTTCTTAAGACGGGCCTTTTCCGTTTGAAATTAAGATGGAGAAAATGTGACCCATTTACGATAAAATGTGACATTTTTATAAAAAGTTGCCAGAACAATTATCTAATAAAATGTGAGCAATTTTAGCTGTAACTTTAGGTGCAACATCTTGTCATTAAATGGTCACTTTTTATTACAAAATGATGACATTTTTTCGTCTTAATTTCAGACGGAAAAGGCCCGCCTGAAATGAGAATTTGCCTAGTGTATTAATTATAGCTTGAGGCCATGATAAATGTATTATCTTGTAGTGTTCTGAATCAGAGATGTCGAGTGCAAAGAATACTGGGAATGAAATAGCTGACGATGCTTGTGGAGGAAGCCTGGGAAGTACAGAAGGCAATAATAGATTTCATAGAGAAAAACCTCACTTTACTGGCAGGAAAATAGCTGGTACATCAGTTCAACAGAAACCAAGGAAGTCTTATGGAAAGAAGGTAGAAATTGAAGATGGTGCAGACCATGATGTGGATGATATAAAGGAGGCGTGTAGTGGGACTGAAGAAGGTCAAAAGTTCAGCAGTTTTGAAAGTAGAAATCTTGCTTTTGTTCTACCACCGGGTCAGGCCTCTAAAAAAAGGAGCAAAAAGGTCCTGTTTGGTGGAGGTATGCTTGATTTCTAGATCTTTTTTATTTGCAATGAGGGCCCGTATTTTAGTGTACTACCATGGTACTGCCCTAGTGCCTTGTCTGAAGCGGTTGTTCCAACCTTTCCTACACAACTTCGACATCTCTTTGTCGGGAGTACAGAATTATGGATATCTTGCCCTTGAATCCTTTCTTACAAGAACAGTAACTAACGCTTATTTATCTCCCTTTTGTGTAGATGAAAGTGTAGCTTTGGACGCCCTTCAATCTTTAGCTGATCTGTCCTTCATGATGCCATCTACTACCGCGGAGGCAGGTATGAATATCTTCGTTCGAGAAACTATATTTTTTTTCCAATTTAGATAAATTTACGTGTCTTAACTCATTAACAGTCTTAATATTCCTCTGATTTGAATACTATGTAAATATATGTCTGCTTATTTATACTTTTTAGTTCCTGATGTCTTGTCAAGATTGGGAACATTTTTGTATAGGTTTTTCCCACAATAGTTGACTGTTTTCTAATCTGATCGTGAAATTATATGATTTTATATCTTTAGTTTTAGAAAGCTAGACACCAATAATTTTATTTTATTATATCAATTCAGGGTTCTGAATGTGTAGACGTGTAGTAATTAATATTAATAGAAGGTGTTCCCGACTACAGTATCGACTCTGTTACTAATAAAACCCTAAAGATATCTCTGGCACTCCTGTGTATTTAGTGATTTTAGATTCTGAGCATTACTTACTACCTGTAGTGTTACTTAATGTTTAACTAATCTGTTCAATTGTTTCTTCAGAATCAACTATGCCATTCAGGGAAGGAAAGGAGACTGATATTGTTCAGTCCAGGCCACAAAAAATAGTTATTGCTAGGACAAAACAACGAGCATCACCATCTAAGAGTAAAAGAGATCAATCACCATCCAAAACAGTTAAATGTGGGAAGTTCTCAGCTTCGGATTCAAGGCTCATAGAGGTAATGAAAGATCCAGGCATTCGGAGACTAAAACAAAAGTCCTCCGTTCTTAAAGTTAGTTTTCTTTTTTCTTTTGTTAATTTCTGTATGTGATTTTTTTTGTTCACTTGTTACTTCTATATTGACTGTCCAATTTTTATTTAATCTATCTTAGCAGACATCAGCATCAGATAAAGTGGACGCTGATGAAAGCTTTACACAGAAAGAGGTAAACTATTTATTTTTCTTTATCTTGAAGAATATATTTGAAACTTTTTGTAACTATGTGTGGCACTCAACAATCGGTCATGACTATGACCTTACGAGGCTCGAACAATTCATTTTAAGCGAATGAGGATTCTGAGCTGTCTAAATTCCTTCTCTTGTTTGCAGTGTCCAAGTTGCCATTTTATTATCTAAGCTGTAACTTGTATTTATTTGTGTTGTTTTTTATTGCTTACAGATTTTAGAACAAGGGATAAAGCCAGTTACAAAAAGTAGACGTTCATCTCCAAATGCTTCTCGTCAATATTTTGAGCAGTTGGTGAAAAGTTCAGAACATTGTTCTTCATGTACTGATATTAAGAAGGAAGGGGATGACCAGGCAGTATCACCTATGCAGGCTCCTGCAAATATCAATATCAACTCGCTAACCAAATCTAGAAGCAGACGTAAATTAAACAAAGAAGAGATTAACAGAAATTCCAGAGATCTTAAGAACCTGGAGACTTTAGTTAACGACAAATCCAATGCAGCGAGGTTATTTAGCCTCGATAATATAGATCGGTTCAAGGTAAAACACTTTCTGAAGAGGTTTTTAAGAGTTCAGCTCTTAGGGTGGTTGTGGAGTTGCTTATTTAGTACTGGTTTCTGTGATTGCAGGAGAAGCTTTCCAATTGTCTATCAAATTATCGTGTAAGACGATGGTGTGTCTGTGAGTGGTTTTACAGTGCAATTGACTACCCCTGGTTTGCCAAGAGTGAATTTATCGAGTACCTGTATCACGTGGGGTTGGGTCATGTCCCGAGGCTAACTCGTGTTGAGTGGGGAGTCATTAGAAGGTACTTTATGCAGTTCTTTTTTTCTCCTCAATTACTTGGAAGTATTCTAGTTTATGACTGGTTGTAACCCTTACAAACTGCAACTTATGTCGTAATAGTTGCAACTATTCGACACAAGTCTCGAGGCAATTTTGGATCATGATTCATCGGAACCGACCTCTTTGTGTTGTTCAGATAGAGGTTAGGGTGCGCCAGATCCGACTACATTAGTCCATTACCCGTCATTTACAAGAGAATCAACTCCTTGCAATTGTGAGGGTCAAAGAGCCTTCTGGCCTTCTATTTTGATACATTAGCTCATCGGGTTCACTTAGGAAGGGATACAGGCACCTGGCCATATGTTTTTATTGAAAATGATATAATATCCCTGTGCACAGTATCTGGTTATGACTTTGAGTCCTTAATGAACAATAAAATACCATTTGTTTGTATTCCAGGGTATTTTTTTTTTCAAGAGCTTCATTGGGGCTGGATGTATAGTTGTATACAAAACTACAGAAGTCTTTAGTATACATGTAGCTTATGTTACACATACTTCCTTATCGCAAGCATATTTCATATAAATAGTACTTTTGCATTATTTACACACTTTAACATGGGGTAAATGCGATTTCAAATATTATTTAGAGTTTTTTGGTTTTGATGCAGCTCACTAGGAAAACCACGTAGGTTTTCAGAACAATTTCTGAATGAAGAAAAGGAGAAACTCAATTACTACCGTGAATCTGTTAGGCACCACTACACTGAACTGAGCACGGGCAAAAGAGAAGGACTACCAGCAGACTTGGCTCGCCCTTTAACCGTGGGCCAGCGTGTTATTTCTATTCATCCTCAAACAAGAGAGGTTCACAATGGAAGTATATTGACAGTAGATCACAATAGATGCCGGGTCCAGTTTGATAAGCCTGATCTCGGAGTTGAATTTGTCAAGGTACTTTATCTGGCTGTTCATCGTAAGCGGCTAAATTTTGAATTTTTCAATTTAATATAGCTTGATTTAATGTTTTTGTCCTCCTAATTGATAACTTTGGGTGATTGGAAAATGAAATGTTTTGGTTGCCTTGTGAATCATCTAGGACATTGATTGCATGCCCTTGAATCCTTTGGAAAATATGCCAACATCTCTGAAGAGACACAATATTGTCGTGGATAAGGTGTACGAAGCTTTAAAGCAGTTCAATGTTGCTGAAAAATCAGATGATAAGATGAAGGAAGAGTTCAGTAAAATTACTCTGAGCCATAAGGTGGAAACTGTTGATGGTGCCTCAGATGTCTCTTCTGGTTTTCTTACAAATAATATGTCTAAGCACTCAAAAGTAAGTTGATTATGCTGGTCTTATGATTGGGTTCTCTTTAAAAAGTTTATAGCCACAGTAAGCTAAGTAATTTTCTACTGAAATCACACAATCCTCGCATATGTTTTCTCATTTAAAGTGAACAAAAGCTTTCTACAAATTTTTGAAGAACTTTTCTCAATTGTTGACCCTAGAATCCTAGATACTTGAAACTACTACAATAAGTCTTTTTGGTATCTATTCTAGGCTTCTTGTTTAATATGTAACTTGTGAGTTAAATGAGTAGAACCAATGTAATTTTTTTCATCGTCCCAGTGTTCCATAATGATATTTGTCTGCATTAGTAAGTAAGCTAATCTGTCAAGAAATAATGTGTTGGTATGTCAAAGATTTTACTTCCATTTGTTCTTTTGAGATTCAGGAGGCTTTCGTCGCATAGTGGGTCCTTGTTACACATTTTTATCAAGTGCATGAACTAAATCCTTCTGCACTTTTATAGTTTGTTGACTTTGTTCGATTTTTATTAACAATATGTGGTAATGGTAATATTAAAAAGTCTTCAGATTGGGAAAACTACAACGAAGATCCTACGTACAAAAATGATGGTGTTAGTGGATTCTTTGTTTTCTTGAATGCAACCTTGCTGGGTGGTAATGACAATATATGATGAACATTATAGGAGAGCTGATCCCTTCCCATGTCCTCCTTTCCCATTATGACAAGTCATAATACAGTTATTTTAATTTCTGCTCTCTTTTTGGAACAAGCTGCAAGGTTTTGGAGTTTCAAATTGTTATGTCACAGATGTTATCTAAGTAATGTGGCAGGCTCCTGCGATGTGTGGTTGAATAGGACGACTTTTACTTTGATGCAAAACATTTACCGTAGCCTCACTGATGTGAATGTAGTATCTGATGTACATGTATGGATCCTTTTTTTCTTAAAGAGTAAGCCACTTATTAACTATGCTAGTCAGGTAAGCTGCCTAAATTTTGTACTGCAGCTAGTTTGATAACTGCTTACTGTCTTTTAGATGCTCAAGTTCTAGTTGCGTTGTGTGTTTAACAGATATGTATGAAAAGTTGCGTTGCACTGATTCTGTTTAATATTTTTTTTTTGTCAAGGGGGGTTTTGCAATTCCAAATGCACATTGTAAGGTAGGGCATAGTGAGCTTGTCAGCCCTCAGCAAGCAATTACTTATAAGCAGTCTACTGTGTCCCAGATACAAGCGAAGGAGGCTGATGTCCGTGCTCTAGCAGAATTGACGCGTGCTCTTGATAAAAAGGTATATATTGAAGGATGTTACCACGAATTGTTACTGAAATTTGTTTCAGGATGGATCTGATGGCCTCCTTGCCAAAGCTGTCCTATTTGAAGAGTTTGCTACCACAATTTATTTTGCTGTGAAGCTTGGTTTAACTTGTACGGGAACATGTGGGCAACCACGCCATCTTGCCATGTCAGCAATACTGTTTGGGATTGTTTGGATGGTGGGGTTTGGTGGGGAAGGGTGGGAGGGAGATAGAGGGATAAAATTTTCCTTCCGTAGTTAGCGAACAGCCCCGGAGGATTGTTTGCCATGTCATGTTTCTCTTCGCCAATCCATTGTTGCTTAGCTATGCTATTGTGTTTTGTAGAAAGCACTGGTGAATGAATTGAAATACATGAATGACGATGTTTCTGAAAATAGCTCTCTTAAAGGCGTAGATTCTTTCAAGAAGCAATATGCGGCTGTGCTTGTGCAATTAAATGAGATTTTGGATCAGGCATGTTATAGGCTTATCTATATACATTTTTCCTGCACCGTTTTACCCCGTCAAAAAAATGTATTGATTGAAAGTTGTCTCTGTAGTTGCGTACTTGCATCTTTCAAATTGTGCCCTGCAAACAAAGCGGTTTTTCTAATCTCTGTTCCATTGTTCTGTAGGTGTCTTCAGCTATATTATGCTTAAGACAACGTAATACTTATCAAGGGAACTCTGGACTGACTGGGCATAAGCCAATGTCAAGTATAGAGCATCGTGGCAACGTCGTTACCTCTTTCAATAGCTTGCCACCTGATTCTCAGGAGACAGGCTCCCAAGTTTATGAAATTGTTGATTCGTCCAGGGTAAATGCCCGAAAGATGGTTGATGCCGTGTTTCAGGTAAAACTATCTGTCTCTAGTCAGAGTGTCAATTTCTTCATTTTCATTATTCTCTGCTGGGGGAATATATTGTGAGAGGAACTTGTTCATCTTCCAATACCTTCTATGCTTGATTAGCTATAAATTGTACTCCCTCCATCCACCTTTAAACTTCCTCCTTATCTTTTTTGGCTGTCCATCTTGAAACATCTTTCTTTGGAATCATTTCTCTTTGCTAAAAATGCTAAACTAGTTGCATGCTAGAGAAAAGTTGAATCACTCTGTGTATGAATTTGAATTTACGACCGACGTATGCCACCTGTATTTTTGGCCTTTGATTTCTGCTTTGTTTCCTGGTCAGAAATAATGTGCTTAATGCAGGTATTTTCCTCTTTGGTGCTTGCCCCAAGGTGATTTTGTCCTTCAAAGGGCTAGGCTTTTTTTTGTTTACTTGCATAGTAAACGAAAGATGCATGGATATATTGAAGGACCGATGGACAAATTTCTGTATCAAAAATGATTGTGCTTTTGTTTGAATGGTAAATTGCCATAATGCCAAGTTCCAGGATACATATTGTGGCGGAGCTCGATCTCATACTAAAACTATGCTTGATCTACTGGCTTATGTACTCTGAGGTATGACTGATCATTTAACCTCATGTCACGTGTCCCAGGTCGTTTCATCACTAAAGAAAGCAGCAAATGAAAGTCACAAGATTGCTAACGGTGCAGATCGTGTGACTAATTTGCCTTCGGTTGACAAATCCACTATGCCGCTGCAAGCCACTGAACTTAATGGGAGTTTAGCTTGTCAGAATCAACTATATTCATGCACTTCGAGTGTGGTGGCTTCTGATCAAGCATTTGGTGTCGGTTCAAACAAAGTATCCTCTGATGAAGAAACACGAGTTCCCTCGGAGCTCATCTCAAATTGTGTGTCTACATTGCTAATGATTCAGGTGTGTTTTATATTTGCTTCCCACTGGTTATATTTAGCTCTAGTATCGTGATTGTTACTATTTCACCATCAACACTGCATACCATTTACTGGGAATTAAATGGAATTTATTGTTGCATGCCAAACCAGCCCATCTAAGTTTCTATATGATGACCTAGTATGTTTAACAAAGTTGGTTGCCTACTTGCCTCACAAGGCTCTGGCGGGTTTTGTTCAGGGTCCGACTGGCCTGTAAACGATCACTATCAATCCCTTATCTGGCCCTTGGACACCTGCCCATCTCTGACTGCCACGGAGAGGAGCAGAGGAACATGTCATATTTTAGAAAGGCCTTCGTTAGTAAGAATGGTATGTGGATATAGTTTGTCATGTACAGAGAAGATACAGGGACTTGATTTGCTATTGCTATCGGTCATCCATGCTTATTATCGATTTGTTATAAATACTGTCGAGTAAACTAAAATATCTTGACAACTCAATCGCGTATTATTGTCGCAGTCGATATTTTAAACCATGCTCCCATTATCAACAATTGCATTGTGCAAGACTGAGCATGATGTCAAACAGATTTTTTTTTTGAGTTTATTTATCTGTCTATAGTAGCCTGACTCATTAAGAAATCACAAATTCTCATTGAAGACGGGTCAAATACAAGTGGGGTAGTATTTGACTTGTTTTATTCTTAAGACGGATATACCTGTCTTATGAGAGACCTATTGGAAAGAAATACCGTTGATTATGTGACAAAATAGCGCATGTGTTCTATAGGGAATGAAGTTTTTTTGGGTGTAAAGTGAGCCATAAGGGCGAATATGATGCTAACGGGGTATGAACACGGGTCATGAATACCACCCTCTTGACTTTACCGGCAGCCAAGCTAGCTGACATCTGAGAGTAAATAATTTTGTGATTTTAACAGTTCATTAATATTGCAGAAATGTACAGAGCGTCAGTTCCCGCCAGCTGAAGTCGCACAGCTACTGGACTTTGCTGTCACAAGTCTGCAGCCGCGCTGTTCACAAAACCTTCCTGTATATTCAGAGATACAGAAATGCATGGGAATCATCAGGAACCAAATATTGGCTCTTATACCGACTTAATCCCACACTTTTGTCCAACCTTCGTATCCTATGTAAATTCATAAGTTGTAGATGCAATTCACAAGATTGTGTGCAAAACAGGAAATATTTTGCGAATCAATATATTTTCTCATTCATTGTAACGGTCCACTGCTTCGTAAATAAAAGATATGGATTTATCTCCATATATTTATCATTTCACATTATTCAAGAACAATGGTAGTAACTATACATAATAACTTCTTAAAATTTGATACGTTATCTTAGCTTACGTTGTAGCCCACGCCATTGCATCAATTGTTAGTTTCGCAAACTCTAGTGTCCTCTTCCCTTGGAGCTTATGGGATGCATAGCGTCGGCTGTACTCTCCGTGGTTATAGTACCTGTACTTGATAGGGTTGTTCTGATTCACAAACTCCGACATTGGTCCAAGTTCCACTTGGTAGCTTGGCGCATAGAAGGTGACTATTGATAGCCTGTCTTTAACCTCATTCGTCACTGCTCTATGCTCGATGCTCTTGTATTTTCCGTTTGTTAAAACCTACACACGACAAAAGCCATCAGATTGATGTAGAATATCAAAGCTTGAAAATCCGGAATTGCAGTCAATTAATGCAATTATCGTTTAATTCCTTACTTCAATGGTATCTCCAATGTTGGCGACGAGACTAATTGAGATGTCCGATTGTTTAGTTGCTTACAACTTTTTCAGTTTCAGGGTATTTAATGGGGTTTCGAAATTATAATTTTGTAAATGGATTAATTGAAAGATAATAAGGGTGGATTTGACAATTTTGGGTGTAATTAAGTAAATATGTGAAAAAAAAAGTTTAATTAAGGAATTTTGAGTGTATTTTCAGAAGAGGTAGAATTATCTTGTAGTGATCTTACAATAATATAAAAAGGCTTGTTGAGCCTCCATTGAAGTGACACGTGTCACGTCTCAACTTCTTGCCACATATCACTTTTATAATTAATAACAAAAAATAATAAGAAACCTACATAATTGTTGTACTTTCATTTTCTCTTGGCTTTTTTGTATACCTTACAAAAAAACTAAATTTCAAATTAAATATCTTAATTGATGTCAATTATTACATCTTCTTTACCAACTCATTATAATCTATACATATATATATATATATATATATATATATACAATAACATAAAAAAAGTCTACATTGAGTAGCTAATAGGATACACATTGTGAGGTACAATTCCATGTTAAATTAAAAAAAAATTAAAAATAATCTATACAACAATATAAAAAGGGTAGATTGAGTAGTATTAGAATTCCATGTGGCAACTTCATAAGCCTCCCTCCATTGTTTTTCACAAATTCTCATTTGTGACGGACACTATCCGTCGCAAGCTTAAGACGGATACCATATTCTCTCACAAAATACCCATTAAGGGTGAGTGGAGAAGCACATGGGGGGTGTCCACCTTGTCCCCTCTACCCATTTCCTCTCACAAAATACCCGTCGCAAGATCCGATCCGTCGCAAGCAAGACCTACTGATTGTTTTTACATACATTAGTACATTAACACTGCCCACTCTTCTAATTCCGTAGTATATTAATCATCACATTATTCAACTATCATATTAACTTTGCAATTAATTGTTATAACCATATATATTATATAAAACAATTCATGTACAACCCTTTGAATGCCAAAACCATCACCCCATTCATCTCCCATACTAATTTTACAATATTTTTTTATCACTATAAAGATTATATAAATCAACTTATTATCTAAAAACTCTTTGAATGTCAACTTTCGAATGTGTTTTTTTCTTAATTAATAATGATGTCACCAAATTTTAATGTACATAATTCAACTTCCAAGCAAATTAGTATTATTTAACCTTTCCTATTTAACATTGTTTCTTTGTTTCCTATAAAATAGTCATGTGATGGGTACACATTTGAGTAGTTTATTTGACTTCCTTGAATTTTGTATGATCAATTACTAATTCAGTTGGTCTCTCTTGTGACGGTCACAAGCTTGTGACGGACTAAATGTGACCATTTTATGATAAAAAGTAATCATCTATAAAATGTTATCAGTCATATAATGGTTACATTTTCCATAAAAATGGTCACATTTGCTCCGTCACAAGCTTGTGACGAAAAGTGCCCGTCACAAATGAGAATTTGTGTTATTAATTTGTGTATTATTTATTTATTTTTCTTATATTGTGTAGGCGGTAATGAAGACGCATTGATAAAGTGATAGGCTTAGCTAACTAACAACGTCATGCAATGGTAAATTTAGATTTCTCAATTGGTAAGTTCAATCTTCCATTCTCTTTGAAATTTTTTTTTTGCCTAATCAAATTATAAAATTTATGGAAGTTAATTTTGAAGATGATAAATAATTTAGGATAAAAATATGTATTAATGATGGATATCGAATTTTATTTGATCTTCGTTGAAAAAATAACTTTATAATTGCTAATTTTCATTTTTGCGACTAATCTCATATTACACCTTCTTTTTTTTCTTTTGCCATTATTTTCTTACTACATATTATTGTCATTTATATTATTTAAACGACAAATCATTCAAAGGGATACAAGAGTTAAGCGTGAAAATTAGATCGATAGTATACCTAAAAAATGGACCACGTCTCATTTTTGTACCTAATACTCTATTATGCCCTTTTGTTTTCCATTTACCATTATTATCTTATTAAAAAATGTCATTTATATTATTTAAAAACGATAGATCATTCTAAGTAAACGAGATTAAAGTGTAAAATTTAAACCGATCATCATAACTCACACCAATCAAGAATTTATCTGTGAAAGTAAGAATTTGTAAGTTATGATAATTTTATTATTATTATCATGTAATTATAATTTGTTTAAAAGTGGTATATAACTTGACCAAAGTAAAGGATGGTGGAATTGAAATTGACCAACATGAATGAAAACATGAATTTTCAATTAAACTATTGGCATTTATTCGAAGTAATATGTATTATTATTAATTGTATTTTGTATATGTTGTGTATTTGTATATTTTATAAGAATTAATGGCTTAAGATGATGGTATTACTTTTTTCTTATATGGATTTTAATAGTAGAAGTTCAAATTTAGGAAGTTTACACTCGGTAACGTTGTTAATTAGCGAATTGATAATCAAATTGTATATTCAGATTCTAATATTTTGTATCTCAAGATCTATTAGGCCTAGGCCCATGCCTTGACTTTATACGACTATCTTTTTCTCCTTTTATCCATTCAAACAATAAATTATGGGGATGATAATGACACTACCGTTTTTAATAATGCCACCCAAATACAAGCTAATTATAAAAGTATCTTACTATTCACTCTCTCATAATTTGAATGACATTAACTAAAAGAGTTGTGGCGTTATCATCGCCCTAAATTATTATCCACATTAATACATTATTGCTCACACGTGGCGTTTTTTACAAATTCCGTTTATTTTGACTTATAAAAAAATGGTGGTTGGTAATAAAGTAAACAACAAAACATAAAACATAAAATATTGTCTACAGGTTAATTATAACTCTAAATAGTTTATATACAAGTCGAACTATAGAAAAACATTATGTACATAATATAATGCTATTCTGATCTTCAATTTTCGAATTTTTTTAATGGCTTTAAATGTTATCTATCCGCGATATGATCTTGACTGTAAGGAGATATTATCATGGGAAGTTGGCAAAAAATATTTCTAACCCCTATTTATTTTTAAGTCGAAGAATAAAAAAAATGGAGATACCAATTGATCACATTGTACATTTGTATCCACTGCATCGTATTTAAAAGAAAAAATATATTAGAAAATGATAAAAGGATATCCAGAGAAAACCCGTGATTTTTCACGGGTAGCAAAACTAGTTTAAAAAGTTAAAAGGTTACCTTGTAGAAGATCTTCGTATTCAATTGGTCACGTCACATAAACCAACGGAAAAAATAGTTCAGGTCACGCTAATATGCATATTGAGGGTTACCATATGTACTCTTTGAAAAGTAGTTAAAAGATCACGCTAATACGTATTACTTGAATTGAGAATTAACATATTTAGTCTCTGAAAAGTAAGATTATGACGTAGAATTTGAAAAAAAAAAAGACAATCTATAGAAACCCCATCATAATTCCAGCATTCTTTTCAATATTTCGCGCTTTTAAATCCCTAATTTCTTCCCCCTTTTTTTCTCTCTCTTCACCGTTTTCATCCTAAATTCTTATGAACTATCTTCATTAATCGCTTAATTGATCATATAACTTACTTCTTACGCTTCCTTCTCACTGGTTTCCGAGGTATTATTTACTTAATTCTACTACTAATTTGATTTCTTGTGTTTAAATTAATAATTCTTAGGTTTTTGATTTATTAGTTTTTATTGATTTGTTGATTGTTGATTTTATGATTCTATGTAGTTTGTGATTTTGTTTAATTGTTTTGAGTTTTTTTTTGAAATGTGGTTGGTGAATTGTTAAAGTAAGTTCAATTTGATTCCTCATGCATGTGGTTTGACTTAATTTGAATTTATATTGTTCTGATTTTAGCTTTAATTGGTGTGAATTGAGTGTTTTAATACCCTCTTAATGATTCGGTGTCGATTTCGGGGTTATAGGTTTAATAACTGAAGTACATTTGATTATTCTTACTAATACATTGTGGAAATACAGGTTTGAGCTCTTTTGTTTAGAAAAGTCGGGTTTTTTCCGCTTTATAATTGCTTTTTAAAATGTATTTTGTGTGAAACACATTGATTTTAGCTGCTTTCTGAAATTACTCAATACTAATACTAATTGATTTGTTATGTTCAGTAAGGTATTTGATTTGTTAGTTTTTATTGAGTTTATGATTCTATTATGTGTCGATTTGGGAATATAGATTTAATAACTGAAGTACATTTGATTGTTGTTACAGACAACTTTGTGGAAATGCAGAAAGTTTTGATTTTTTTTCGTGTTCTAGCTGTTTTTCTATGTATTTTGTGTGAAACACATTGATTTAGCTGTTTTTTTCTAAAAACAATTGTCGGCCATTTGTTTTAAAATCTGTTTGTGTGATTATGGATTTTGGTTTGAGAGTGATGCTCTGTTCTGCTTGTGTTTGTTTTTGGTGTTTGGCAGCCAAGTGAAGCTCAACTATGGCTCCAGTAAGAAAATCGAGGAGTGTGAATAAGCGTCTCCCGTATTCGAATGAGGTTTCTCCCAGCAAAGGTGGAAATAGTCCCAGTAAAAGTAACAAGCGGGTGGGTGTTTTGATATTTGTTACACGTTGCATATTTCGTTTTAGTTGTGTTAAATTAACTTGACTACTTTTGGCGTGAATACCCTGAAGGTAATGCAAATGTATAGCGTGGTGAGGTTATCGAGTGAAAGTAGTAACTCACCAAAGTGCAAGCTTTGGTTAAGAATTGAGTTTGTGAAAGATGGGTCTTGCGGATTATTGTTCTAGGTACTCAGTGAGCTACGTGTTTCTCAATCTAGTGTTCTAGATTGCTTGGGTTATACTCTCTCCATCTCGTTTATATTGTCACTAGTTGACTTTAGTGGTTAAATGATATCAACTTTGATCATCATTTTCTCACAATTGAGACTAGCTATAACTTTTCTATACAACAAGACGAAAATAATGGTCTGATAGATCAAAATAGACAAATTATGCATTGATAAGGTACAAAATATTGTTCAAATTAGGACAACAAAATGGGAAGTGGTATATATTGCTTTGTGGTGGTAATTTGTTTCCCTTTTGTTTTAATCCATGCTAATTTTGGTAATTTTCAAGTATTTAATTCCGCGTCTTCTATTTGCATAGAAGCGAAAAGTATCTGATATGTTAGGACCTCAGTGGAGCAAAGAAGAGCTTCAGCGCTTTTATGAGGCATATCGTAAATATGGGAAGGATTGGAAGAAGGTTGGATAAACATTCTTATTGTTTTGTTTACATTTTGCTCCCTTTTCTAGAAACATTGACATTCTCTTTCCAACTTTCATGACTGTTGTATTTTATTTTTTAAATTTTTTGTTCCAATGATTTAAACTTACGTTTATTAATCCATAGGTGGCTGCAGCGGTACGTAACCGGTCTCTGGAAATGGTAGAGGCGCTATACACCATGAATAGGGTAAGAACGGCTGGGCGATAGCCAATTTTAATCTTCACCATTTAATTGTCTAGTTTCCTATTGGATATGCTGTGGTTTTTTACCCACTTGCTTCTGATGCTGCTTTATGGTGGCAGAGGGTTCCCGGTTCCAACCAATAGAGGCTGTACTTTGTACCTGACCTTGTAGATTTCACTCTCAAGTCTAACCACTACAATTGATTTAATGCCATTTACAAGAATACGATGTTATTCATGCTTTCATTCATTTGTAAATATGGTGCGTCAAATTAAATAACCGTGATTATACTACTTGCCTGGGATATATTTAAGTTTTGGGGTCTTTGTTGATGTACTACTACTTCTACTTTGCCTTGCAGAATATACATAGTGTAGCCTTCACTTTTTGGAAGTCGGGATAAGATACTATATTTCTACGGAACCATTATACTATGTTTTGACCATTTGTTTGGATTTTTCATAGCTAACTTTCATCCATGTGACCTTCAACATACTGCACTTTTAACTGCACCAGGGCAAATCCAGCGGGTTACAAATTTGTTGATTGATAAGTTTGTCACGTGAAATGCATAAACTATGCCAACTTATCTGAAACTTTTTCTTATATATCAATAAGTGTTTTCCTTTTTGTAGATTTGCTCCTATTATTTACTTAATATTGCATGGCAGTGGTTTTAATGAATTCTTGTACTCTTGAATTCATATCGTTTAAATGAAGTGACTGCTTAAGATTGCTTATTATTTCAGGCGTACTTGTCTCTTCCCGAAGGAACAGCATCTGTAATGGGTTTAATAGCAATGATGACAGACCATTATTCTATCCAGGTGAGACTTGTGCTACAGATTGCTCTTTTTTTATCGCTAAGCCATGACTTTGTTTACCTTTGCCATTGTTTTCTTTACGTCATATTACTTTGTTCGATTTTTTTCTATATTATTTGCCTAATATGTCAACATTAGATGGCAGTCTACAAGACAGTTGAGCGGCAAGATAGAATAATCCATATTTGTCTTGGCCTAATACCCTCTTCCCCAAAGCAAAAAAAGAAAAAAGGAAAAAGAAAATGAGAAACCTGCTCTCCACTTGTCCTACATTTTATGAACCGTCTTTTGTAGTAGGGCCCTAATAAAATTCCCTTATGAGGACCACTAGGAGGGGTCAATGAATTTACGAGTTTGGATTTTGACTATCTTCACTTATCAATAGGCATCACCCTTAAATGCAGAACTGCGGAATTCTATCACTACAAGAGATAGAGTATTTATCAAATGATATTTTGCTGATAATATAGCCTTGTCATTCTATGAAAACTGTGTCATTTTAGAGTGAATGTAATAATAGCCTTGATTTCACTGGCTAATTTCTTGGCTGCAACCTTTCAGGAGGGAAGTGATAGTGAGCAGGAGAGCAATGACGGTGTTGGAACAGTTCGAAAACCTCATAAGCGTCCTCGTGGAAAACTGCAACCGAAAATGAGAGGACTGGATAGACATCTTTCAGATGGGCCTCGTTCTCAGTCTCTTCCTTCTTCTTATGGCTGTTTGTCACTGCTAAAGCGAAGGCGTCCTGATGGTAAAATCTCAATTGCATGATTGGAATGGTGTCCTCATTTTATTTAGATTGAAACTGAAATCACTCTAGAGAATTTTCATCAATGTTACACGACCACTTACTGGATGTGTGTTTCACATTGAGACATATAGGAAACCAGCCTAGAGCAGTTGGAAAAAGGACGCCACGCATCCCTGTAAGATATATTCACGATAGCATTGAAAAGTATATTTCTCCTCCCAAACAAGGGATAAAGTCAAAGTTGGATGCTGACAACGATGATGATGATGTTGCCCATGAGGTGGCACTGACGTTAGCTGAGGCATCACATAGGGGCGGTTCTCCTCAGGCTTCTCAAACACCTAATAGAAAAAGGGAGACTGCTACGACATCACCTGCTGCTTTTGGTGAAAGAAGGGTACTTTTTTCTATAAAATTTTTTCGTGTTGTTTTAGTCTTAAGTGTGTTCAGCACTTCAGCAAGTCTCTCTTAAGACGGGCCTTTTCCGTTTGAAATTAAGATGGAGAAAATGTGACCCATTTACGATAAAATGTGACCCTTTTTTTTTCCTTTTTATTAAAAGTTGCCTGAACAATTATCTAATAAAATGTGAGCAATTTCAGCTATAACTTTAGGTGCAACATCTTGTTATTAAATGGTCACTTTTTATTACAAAATGACGACATTTTTTCGTCTTAATTTCAGACGGAAAAATCCCGTCTGAAATCAGAATTTGCCTAGTGTATTAATTATAGCTTGAGGCCTTGATAAATGAATTATCTTGTAGTGTTCTGAATCAGAGATGTCGAGTGCAAAGAATACTGGGAATGAAATAGCTGACGATGCTTGTGAAGGAAGCTTGGGAAGTACAGAAGGCAATAATAGATTTCATAGAGAGAAACCTCACTTTACTGGCAGGAAAATAGCTGGTACATCAGTTCAACAGAAACCAAGGAAGGCTTATGGAAAGAAGGTAGAAATTGAAGATGGTGCAGACCATGATGTGGATGATATAAAGGAGGCATGCAGTGGGACTGAAGAACGTCAAAAGTTCAGCAGTTTTGATAGTAAACAAGGAGCTGAAAGTAGAAATCTTGCTTTTGTTCTACCACCGGGTCAGGCCTCTAAAAAAAGGAGCAAAATGGTCCTGTTTGGAGGAGGTATGCTTGACTTTTTGATCTTATTTAATTGCAATGGGTGCCTGTATTTTCGTGTGCTATCATGGTACTGCCGTAGTGCCTTGTCTGTAGAGTTTGTTCCAACCTTTTCTACACAACGTCGATATCTTGCCCTTGACTCCTTTCTTAAAAGAAGAAGAGTAACTAATGCTTATTTATCTCCCTTTTCTGTAGATGAAAGTGTAGCTTTGGACGCCCTTCAAGCTTTAGCTGATCTGTCCTTCATGATGCCATCTTCTACCGTGGAGGCAGGTATGAATTTCTTTGTTCGAGATTTTTTTTTTTTTATAAATTTTTATCGAGAGAAATTTATGTGCCTTAAGAGTTAAGACTCGTTAATAGTCATAATATTCCTCTGATTTGAATAACCCGTTGAGTATATTGTCAAACACTACCTACAATTTAGGTTTTGCAAGCAACTACCTAAATTTTTATTTTGTCACACTACCTAAAGTTTAGTTTTTTTTTTCTTTTTTGTAAAGCACTACCAAAGTCAATATTCAAGCATGAAAATGTGAAAAATGGGATTTTAACTTGCCGATATCATAGCTTTGAGTTTATTTTTGCTAAACTGTATTAATGCATGACCTAAGTTAGTAAGTTTCATTATAATTTCCGCGAAATTACTTTTAACTATCGCCGGCCTTCATCATCCTTCATTATCTCCATCCTAGTGATAGGAGCCTATATTTTAGAAAAGAGGTTAAGCACTAATACAGTTTAGCAAAATAAACATCAATGCTATGTAACGATAAGCTAAATTCGCTTATTATCACATTTTCATGCATGAATAGTATTTTTGGTAGTGTTTGACAAAAAGGGGATATAAACTTAAGGTATTGTTTCACAAAAATAAAATTTTAGTTAGTCCTCGCAAAGTGGCCTAAATCGTAGGTAGTGTTTGACAAAACCCTCTAAACTGTTTAAATATAGTTCTGCTCTTCTTCCTACTGTTTCGCAAAGATTGGGAACATTTTCGTACAGGTTTTTTCACAATAGTTGACTGTTTTCTAATTTGATAGTGAAATTATATCCTTAGTTTAGAAAGTTAGACACCTATAATTTTATTTTATTATATCAATTCAGGGCTCTGAATGTGTAGACATGTAGTAATATAGATAGAAGGTGTTCCTTACTACAGTATCGACTCTGTTACTAATCCAACCCTAGATATCTCTGGCTCTCTTGTGACTTGAGTGATTTGAGATTCTGAGCATTAATTACTACCTGATGTGTTACTTAATATCTAACTAATCTGTCTAATTGTTTTTTAGAATCAACTATGCCGTTTAGGGAAGGAAAGGAGAGTGATATTGCTCAGCCCAGGCCACAAAAAATAGTTATTGCTAGGACAAAACAACGAGCATCACCATCTAAGAATAAAAGAGATCAGTCTTCTCACAACACTGAAGTTTTGGAGTCCAAAACAGTGAAATGTGGGAAATTCTCAGCTTCTGATTCAAGGCTCATAGAGGAAGTGAAAGATCCAGGCATTGGGAGGCGAAAACAAAAGTCCTCCGTTCTTAAAGTTAGTTTTTCTGATGGTTTTGATTTTGTTGATTTCTGTATGTGATTTTTTATTTCTGTTCACTTGTTACTTCTATATTGACTGGCCAATTTCTGTTATCTATCATAGCAGACATCAGCAACAGCTAAAGTGGACGCTGATGAAAGCTGTACACAGAAAGAGGTAAAAAGTTTGTCTATTATTTCTCTTCATCTTGAAAAATATGTTTGAAACTTTTTGTAACTATGTGTGGCACTCAACAATCGGTCATGAGTATGACCTTACGAGGCTTGAACAATTTATTGTAAGCGAATAAGGTTTCTGTGCTGTTTACTAAACTCCCTCTCTTGTTTGCAGTGTCCAAGTTGCCATTTTTATTCTATAAGCTGTGACTTGTATTTATTTGTGTTGTCTTTTCTTGCTTACAGATTTTAGAACAAGGGATCAAGCCAGTTACAAAAAGTAGACGTTCATCTCAAATTGCTTCTCGTCAATATCTTGGGCAGTTGGTGAAAAGTTCAGAACATTGTTCTTCAAGTACTGATATTAAGAAGGAAGGAGATGACCAGGCAGTATCACCTATGCAGGCTCCTGCAAAAATCAATATCAACTCGCTAACCAAATCTAGAAGCAGACGAAAATTGAACAAAGAAGATATTATCAGGAATTCCAGAGATCTTAAGAACGTGGAGACTTTAGTTAACGACAAATCCAATTCAGCGAGGTTATTTAGCCTCGATAATATAGATCGGTTCAAGGTAAAACAGTTTCTGAAGAGGTTTTTAAGAGTTCAGCTCTTAAAGGTGGTTGTGGAGTTGCTTATTTAGTACTGGTTTCTGTGATTGCAGGAGAAGCTTTCCAATTGTCTATCAAATTATCGTGTAAGACGATGGTGTGTCTGCGAGTGGTTTTACAGTGCAATTGACTACCCCTGGTTTGCCAAGAGTGAATTTATCGAGTACCTGTATCATGTGGGGTTGGGTCATGTCCCGAGGCTAACTCGTGTCGAGTGGGGAGTCATTAGAAGGTACTTTATGCAATTCTTTTTTCTCCACAATTCCTTGGAAGTATTCTAGTTTATGACTTGTTGTAACCCTTACAAACTGCAACTTACATCGTAATAGTAGCAATAATTGAACGCCAGTCTTGAGGCAATTTTGGATCATGATTCATCGGAACCGACCTCTTTGTGTTGTTCAGATAGAGGTTAGGGTGCGCACAATCCGACTACATTAGTCCATTGCCTGTCATTATAGGGGTGATATTTGTAATATTTTGTTTCGTATTGAATCAGGTTATCAAGTGTACTTTATGATAGCCAACCAAATTTTATTGTTGGTCTCGAATCTCGATACCTCTCTCTTGTGTTTTGATGGGTGTGATGATGGATAGTTGTCAGATGTGGGTTTTCTCATTCCTTGGATCTATATGGATCTAAACTAAGCCTTAGAATCAGCTCGTAATTGCGAGGGTCAAAGGGCCTTCTGGCCTTCTGTTACGATGCATTAGCTAATCGGGGTCACTTCGGAAGGGATACAAGCACCTGGCCATATGCCCATATGCCTCATTGAAAATGATATAATATCTCAGTGTACAGTATCTGGTTATGTCTTTGAGTCCTTAATGAACAAAAAAAACACCATTTGTTTGTTGTAGTCTCTGCTTTTTGGCTAGTACTTTTCTTGGGTATTTTTTGATAGTCAAGAGCTTCATTAGGGCTGTATGTATAGTTGTATACAGAACTACAAAAGTCTTTAGTATACATAATCTTATGTTACTCATACTTCCGTATAGCAAGCAGATATTTCATAAAAATTGTACTTTTGCATTATTTGCACACTTAAACATGGGGTACATGCAATATCAAATAATATTTAGAGCTTTCTGGTTTTGATGCAGCTCACTGGGAAAACCACGTAGGTTTTCAGAACAATTTATGAATGAAGAAAAGGAGAAACTCAATTACTACCGTGAATCTGTTAGGCACCACTACACTGAACTGAGTATGGGCAAAAGAGAAGGACTACCAGCAGATTTGGCTCGCCCTTTAACCGTAGGCCAGCGTGTTATTTCTATTCACCCTCAAACAAGAGAGGTTCACAATGGAAGTATATTGACAGTAGATCACAATAGATGCCGGGTCCAGTTTGATAAGCCTGATCTCGGAGTTGAATTTGTCAAGGTACTTTATATGGCTGCTGATCGTAAGCGGCCAAATTTTGAATTTTTCAATTGAAATTTAGCTTGATTTTAATGTTTTTGTCCTTCTATTTGATAATGTTGGGTTATTGAAAATTGAAAAGTTTTGGTTACCTTATGTAACATCCAGGACATTGATTGCATGCCCTTGAATCCTTTGGAAAATATGCCAACATCTCTGAAGAGACACAATATTGTCGTGGATAAGTTGTACGAAGCTTTAAAGCAGTTCAATGTTGCTGAAAGATCAGATGATAAGATGAATGAAGATCTCAGTAAAATTACTCTGAGCCATAAGGTGGAAACTAATAATGGTGCCTCAGATGTCACTCCTGGTTTTCTTACAAATAATATTTCTAAGCACTCAAAAGTAAGTTGATTACGCTGGTCTTATGATTGAGTTCTTTTTAAAAAAGTTTATAGCCTCAGTATGCTAACCAATCTTCTACCGAAATCACACAATCCTCCCATATGTTTTCTCAACAAAACTGAACAGAAGCTTTGTTGAATTTTTTGAAGAACTTTTCTCAATTGTTGACCCTAGAATCTTAGATGCTTGTGAATTGAATGAGTAGAACCAAGGTAAATCCATTCATCGTTCCAGTGTTCCATGATGATATTTTTCTGCATGTAGTAAGTATGCTAATCTGTCAAGAAATAATGTGTTGGTATGCTAACTGATTCTGTTTAATTTTTTTTTTTCGAGGGTTTTGCAAGTCCAAATGCACATTGTAAGGTAGGGCATAACGAACTTGTCAGCCCTCAGCAAGCAATTACTTATAAGCAGTCTACTGTGTCCCAGATACAAGCAAAGGCGGCTGATATACGTGCTCTAGCAGAATTGACGTGTGCTCTCGATAAAAAGGTATATATGTAAGGGTTTTACCCCAAGTTATTACTGAAATTTGTTTCAGAATAGTTCTGATGGCCTTCCTTCCCAAGCTGTCCTATTGAAAAGTTTGCCATCATAATTTATATGGCTATAAAGTTTGGTTTAACGTGTGAGGGGAACACGTGGCCATGTGGGCAACCACGGCATCATGACATGTCAGCGATATTGGGCAACCACAGCATCATGAGATTCATGACATGTGGGCAACCACGGCATCATGACATGTGGAAGGTGGGGTTTGGAGGGAAAAGGTGGGAGGGAGATGTGGGTGGGGTGGGGTGGGGGGATAAATTTTCCCTTGATTAGTTAGCAAATAGCCTCGGTGGGAAATTGAGAGCGAGTGATACTGAGGTATCCATTTTCCCTCCTCCTAGGCAATTTAAAACCCTTCCAACACATAATTTTTTTTGAGGAAATTTCAATTATTCCATCCTTCCCTCCCCCCTACATCCCCTTTTCCTCTCTTTCCAACTTTATTAACTTATTGTCGTGTTTCTCTTTGCCAATCCATTGTTGCTTAGCTATGCTATTGTGTTTTGCAGAATGCACTGGTGAATGAGTTGAAACGCATGAATGACGATGTTTCTGAGAATAGCTCTCTTAAAGACGTAGATTCTTTCAAGAAGCAATATGCGGCTGTGCTTGTGCAATTAAATGAGATTTTGGATCAGGCATGTTATATGGTTATGTATATACATTTATCCTGCACTACGTTATTACGCATGGATGACGATGTTTCTGAGAATAGCTCTGTTAAAGGCGTAGATTCTTTCAAGAAGCAACATAGCTCTCTTAAAGGCGTAGTTGCGTACTTGCACCATTCAAATTCTGTTCTGCAAACAAAGCGGTTTTTCTGATCTCTATTCCATTGTTCTGTAGGTATCATCAGCTTTATTATGCTTAAGACAGCGTAATACTTATCAAGGGAACTCTGGACTGACTGGGCATAAGCCAATGTCAAGTTTAGAGCATCGTGGCAACCTTGTTACCTCTTTTAATTGCTTGCCACCTGACTCTCAAGAGACAGGCTCCCAAGTTTACGAAATTGTTGATTCGTCTAGGGTAAATGCCCGAAAGATGGTGGATGCTGTGCTTCAGGTAAAACTATCTAGCACTAGTCAGAGTGTCAGATTCTTCATTTTCATTATACTCTGCTGGGAGATTATATTGTGGGAGGAATTTGTTCATTATCCAATACCTTCTATGCATGCTCCCTGTAACTGTGTGATTAGCTATAAATTGTATTCCCTCCATCCACTTTTAAACTTCCTCCTCTCCTTTTTGGCTATCCAACCTTAAACTCCTTTATTTGGAAACTTTTCTCTTTTATCTGTTTTCTGTGGCTATTATTTCGACCTTGCGTCTTTTCTCGGTTTTCATTTTTTACCACACTCTTGAAGCCCGCAAACTTAGTCCGCAGTGTACCAGGAAGACTAAAAATGGATGGACAGAGTATCTGAGAGTATGTCAAATATAGGAAGAAACATTCTGAAGGATCACACTTCACACATGACATCTCTTCATTTCAGTTTTACATTACTTGAATCTGAAGTTAGTGTAGCTGTCTGAAGGATATGGTCATGTATGATCTCAGGAGCTAAAAACGCAAAACTAGTTGCGTGATAGTGAAGAGTTGAAACACTGTGCGTAACTGTGACTTTCGACCGAATTATTTGTTGGTGAGAAACGAGAGCTATATTAATATGATACGTTTCATGGCATATACATGAATCTTTTGTTCTATTTTGTTCCTGGGAACTATATCCAGGGCTTCATTGGTGGATATTGGATGGTCTCACTGAAAGATTTTGACCCTTGTGGATTTCGGAACTGTAGAATGTAGTGTCCTTTTTTACTAAAAATGATTTTGGTTCTTGTGAGCTTTGTCTGTGAGGTCTTGGTGGGATAGATATATGCCTCCTGTATTTTTGGCCTTTTATTCCTGTTTTTTCCTGGTCAGAAATAATGTGCTTAATGCAAGTATTTTCCTCTTTCGTACTTTCCACAAGGTGGTTTTTCCCTTCAAAGGGTTAGGCTTGGTTTGTTTACTTTCATAGTAAAGAAAGATGCATGGATGTATTGAAGGACTGATGGACCCACAAGTGTTTAACATATGATCTTTTACTGAGCTGTACAGAAGTATGTGTGAAATTTTCTGTATAAAAAATGATTGTGCTTTTGTTTGAATGGTAAATTGCCATAATGCCAAGTTCCAGGATATCTATTGTGGCGGAGCTTGATCTCATACCAAAACTACGCTTGATCTACTTGCTCATGTATTCTGAAGTGTTGGTGACTGGTCATTTAACCTCTTATCACGTGTCCCAGGTCGTTTCATCACTAAAGAAAGCAGCAATTGAAAGTCATAAGATTGCCAAAGATGCAGATCGTGTGACTAATTGGCCTTCGGTTGACAAATCCACTATGCCGCTGCAAGCAACTGAACTTAATGGGAGTTTAGCTTGTCAGAAGCAACTATATTCATGCACTTCGAATGTGGTGGCTTCCGATCAAGCATTTGGTGTCTGTTCAAACAAAGTATCTTCTGATGGAGAAGCACAAGTTCCCTCGCAGCTCATCTCAAATTGTGTGTCTACATTGCTAATGATTCAGGTATGTTTTAATATTTGCTTCCCACTGGTTATATTTGGCTCTAGTATTGTGATTTTACTATTTCACCATGAACACAACATGCCATCTACTGGGAATTAAATGGAACTTATCGTTGCATGCTAAACCAGCCCATCTAAGTTTCTATATGATGCTAACGGGGTATGAACCCGGGTCATGAGTATCACCCCTCTTGACTTTAGCGGCAGCTAAGCTTGCTGACATCTGGGAGTAAATGTTAACAGTTCATGAATATTGCAGAAATGTACAGAGCGTCAGTTCCCGCCAGCTGAAGTCGCACAGCTACTGGACTTTGCTGTCACAAGTCTGCAGCCGCGCTGTTCACAAAACCTTCCTGTATATTCAGAGATACAGAAATGCATGGGAATTATCAGGAACCAAATATTGGCTCTTATACCGACTTAATCCCACACTTTTGTCCAGCCTTTGTATCCTATGTATGTAAATTCAAAGTTGTAGATGCAATTCATAAGATATAGGGTGCATGAACTAGCCAATTTCTCACCCCCTGAATAATTTTGTATCATTTACCGTATGATTGTGTGCAAAACAGGAAATATTACGCGAATCAATATATTTTCTCATTCATTGCAACGGTTCACTTCTTCGGAAATAAAAGATATTGATTTATCTCCATATATTTATCATTTCACATTATTCAAGAACAATGCTAGTAAGTAGTAACTATACATAATAACTTCTTACAATTAGATATGTTATCTTAGCTTATGTTATATTTGTATATTACTCGAGTACCCGTTACAGAAATTAAGTGTTTTCTTGTGGATCATCTTCAATTTGAGAGACTATTAGGGGTTGAGATCGGTATCTATGTAGCTCACGCCATTGCATCAGTTGTTAGTTTCGCAAACTCCAGTGTTCTCTTCCCTTGGAGCTTATGAGATACATAGTGTCGGCTGTACTCTCCATGGTTATAGTACCTGTACTTGATAGGGTTGTTCTGATTCACAAACTCCGACATTGGTCCGAGTTCCACTTGGTAGCTTGGCGCATAGAAGGTGACTATTGATAGCCTGTCTTTAACCTCATTCGTCACTGCTCTATGCTCGATGCTCTTGTATTTTCCGTTTGTTAAAACCTACACACGACAAAAGCCATCAGATTGATGTATAGAATATCAAAGCTTGAAAATCCGGAATTGCAGTCAATTAATGCAATTATCGTTTAACTCTTACTTCAATGGTATCTCCAATGTTGACGACGAGACTATTTGGGACCGGCTGAAGAGAAACCCAATTGCCGTCTTTGAGGAATTGAAGTCCAACAGAGCTGTCCTTTTTTTGGTGTAAAATGGTGATCGCGCTTCCATCAGAATGCGGGCTTAGGCCTAAAACAAGGTCCGGTCTGGGACACGGTGGATAGTAATTCATCCTAATTGCCTGCACAACTTCTCCAAATATTTCCTCGAAAACTTCAGCTCTTACATTAAGGCTCATTGCTATGTACCTCAACACCTTCTTGCATAGCTTCCCTATCTCACTTTGGTACAACTCAATTGTTTCACTACAACATATATATCGGAAAAAAATGGAATATAGTTACATAATTCGGAAAATTAACGTTTAGAACACCAAATAATTAAAGATATGTCAAACTGAAAGTTCAAAATAGGTCCGATGAGTATGTATCACATAATAATCAACAATATTACCATAGTGCCTTGGTAGGTATCACATGACGATAATATGGTTATTTACTACTTCCTTGAGTTCCTCTCATTCATTAATCATTATATTCTTTACATTTTCCGTTTTGGTATGTTCGAAAGATTTGATACATTTCCTTTTTTTGTCAACACAACATAATACCATTTATGTTCTTATGTATGTGAGTTCCTAAAATTCTGCACCAAAAAACAAATGTAAAGAATCTGATGAATGGGAAGGAGTATATAACTATCGTTTATCAAAACCCGTAATTTAGATTAAGACAAATTATTATTTTCACACATTTGAATACCTGAAGTTGGGTGGTTTTGTAGGCCAAAGATTAGGGTTCCTTATGAAAGGTGGGTTAACACCAAGAGCAAACATGTTACACCAATCTAACTTCTGTTGATCAGAGAAAACAAAGGCTTGACCATATCCTTGAAAAGCTCCAGGAGTCATTTGATATTTTTGCTTTTCTTGTAATGGAAGCATGAAGAATTCCATAGCCATCTTCTCTATACTTTCAAGCAACTTCTCTCCAATATCATGGTTTATAACCTATTATATTGCAAATAAATGTATTGTTATACATTGCATGAATAGTATTATTCAATAATAATGTCACATTTTGACCAAAAATGATAATTATTCATGCAACATGCAAACATAGTATTAAATCTCGGTTTCAATCAGGTTCAGGGTCACTGTATTGACTTTTGTCACCTCAAAATACGGTAAATAGTAAGTAGTCATTGATCTTTAATATATATACCATCTTTATAAAATTCACGACTTGATGACGCAACCTTGATTTAATCAAGGCATTGCATGCATGTGCATTTAGGTATACTAACTTTTTGTTACCTAGGTATATGAGTATATCATCATTTTTCCCTGATATAAATGATTGAGACAGAAATACGAGTAGTATTTAGTACCTGAAAAAATCCCCAATCTTGGCAAGCAAGTGCTAAATTGGAGATTTCACTTAAATCACCATTACTAATCTTTGCAAGATCAATGATGGGAACTTGATTAAGTATTGTGTTAGACAATGTTGGTAGAAGTGGTCTCTCATCAACATCTCTCACAAATCTATCAGGAATAATGGAATTTTTGAGTTCTTGCACATCATTTATGTTACCTTTTTTCATGTTTTGTGTTGCCATTTGTTAAATTTAATTTGATGTTTATTGTCTTACACAAATTTATTGCCTAAAATGTGTCATTTTGGTAGCTCATAGTAACATTTAGCATCCTTTATTTATAATGTGGGAAAGTAAAGCACAAAAATTGGGAGCATGATGCATAAACTTGTCACTTATGTCAAGTTTGTGACATGGGGATCCCACCTTGATCGGACTAATTCTTTCAAATATCATATACTAATGACCATATGAAAATGAAATGACGTCACCCGATTAGTATCGAGTTTTAAGGTACTCACTTTTTTTCCTGCAGAGTCTATTATTTTATAGATCTCATCAACATGGTAGATGTGAATGGATGATAACGAGACTCTGTCTTGCCTACGCATTATAACATTACTAATAAATCGAATTCGGCTTCAACAAACCATATTTCAAGATATAGAGTTTCAAGACTATCTAAACAAAGATAGTAATTTTCAAGAGTTATATTCTACGGAGTACATTTTAAGCTGATTAGATAACTTTGTTTTCACATTTTACTTTTATGTGTAAATGATCAAGGCTCGATATATTGTACAGAAAAATTAAGCTCACTTAATTTTTGATGTAATTAGCTAGATAAAATACATATCTAAGCTAGTTAACTAGGTTTACATAGTATATTAAAAAAAAGCCGAATTAAAGGGAGTTTTTAGAGGAAATTATGTAAGATTCGGTATTTGAATCATTGACAGTGAGAGACATTATAGTTCGGTAATGAGAATGACCTATATAAACTATATAAGAAATCTAGACGAATGAGTAAGGAATAAAGGTACGTGTTTCAAGTCGGAGACTGTCGATCATTTTGGAAAGACAATCAATGCCGTGGACTGGTGGAGTCGTAGAAGTATCTTAGAGCATCTCCAATGGTTTAGCTTGAGGACTTGCTTGCAATTTTAGAAAATTGCAAGCTAGTAGCTTAACCATTGGAGTTGTCCATGTAGATTAGCTAATCTCAAATGGGCCCACAAAATTTTTGAGCTACTAGCTCCATGGAGCTAGTTGCTTGAAAGGACCCACATGACAATATAACCAATTGGAAAATTGTTATCTAATTAATAAAGTTTTAATTTTATGATAAAATTTGGAAATTGAATAAATTAATAGAGAAGTGTGTTAAATGGGTCTAATCAAGCTAGTAAGAAGTTGGCTAATCCATTGGAGTAAGTTGTAGCTTAAAAATAGAGAAGCTTGTTGTAGCTTAAAAATATGATGTGGCAAAGGTAAGCTAGTTACTACTAGCTTACCATTGGAGATGCTCCAAGTTACAATCGTCCAATTTAGACGGTTAGGAATGCAAGAGATGCATCAAATTGTAAGACATCCCAACTTTTTTGGGGGACAAATATTAGTGTACTTGGATCTCTAAACACATTTGGTCATATTCCATTACTACATGACTTCAAATAATCAAAAACTATACTTTCTTAAAAAACAAAAAAAAAAAAACGTCTTTTATATCGCATATTTACATCAAACTCCTTCCAGTAATTGAGTTTATTTTCGAATTTTTAAAATTTATAAATTATAATTTAATTTTTTAATGTTAAATCTCAAAATTAATTTAATTTATATATATGGTTTTTCAGCAATATTGTGTTTTTTTAGTTTGATGTTAAAATAACGAATTTAAAAACTTTATAATATAGATAACTCATAATCTTTAAAACAAAATTCTAAAACTCATAACCAGGAATCCTATAGTCCTACGCATATCTGATGTATCACAATTCACAAATCTATGAAATGATACTTTCGATATCCCACCCACTCTTTACGTTCTTTATTTGGATATCTCATTCAATCTTCTATGTTTTCGTTTTAAATATGTACATATGGTGTTATATTTCACTTTCTATTTTTCTTAAAGCATATTATTTTTTCTTGATTTTTATGCCAACGAAAAACATAAAGAAATAACCGAAATGGAGGGAGCTAAGCAGATGTAATACTCATACCTTTTTATTTTTTGAGTTTACACATATTTTTTCCGAGTATATACAATTTGCAAGTTATATAATAATTTTTTGATGAAAAAACTCAAAATTACTTTAATTTGTAAGTATAGTTTTTTTAGCAATGTATTTTTTTAGCTTCATATTTAAGTAAACATGCTCAAAAACTTTATTATAAAAACTCAAATTCTTTAACATAAAACTCAAAAAGTTATTCATAAAACTCAGAAAGTACTTAATCAGATGTATAACCTCTTATATATAATCCATGAACTGGAGCAACGGTTATCATTAATCATTGACAACATATATAACATTTTTTTTTGGTATCAATCAGTAAAATTCTTGATGATGGAAGATGAAAGCAGCTTTGCATGGGGGGGTGCAGTGGTGGGGCCAACCACCATCCACCGCACTGGGAGACTTGATCGTTGTCCTATCTTGCTTCGACACTTTCATTCATATTCCTTCCGTTGTCTTAGGAAAAGCTTCCAACTAAAGCTACCACCTTTTTCTTAGTGGAGTTTACGCTTTCGTCTTCTCGACTCGACTTGGAGATACTTCGACGTTAATATCTTTCATTAAGTGCAATGATGACGCCACTGCCGTTTCTACTGATGCACGTCACTCATTTTGTGAGAGAGTGAATAGTAAAATACTCATATAAATATTAGCTTGGAGTATTTGATTTGCGTTAAAAAAAAAAAGAGTAGTGACGTTATCATTGCCTTTACCGTAATTCTCATATGAAACGGTTTAACATAATTATTAGCTCCATAAAATAACTCCCACTATTTACCATGGTTGGGTGAGAAGGGGATCAAGGTAGTTTGTGAATGGTTTCATAATGTATAATGGTACGTAAACGGTTTTATAAAAGAATACTCGATATCTAATAACCCTAGTTGAAACGATTTTCAATTTCGTAACAATTCCATAGAGGATAACACTAGGTAGACCGTAGAAGCAACGTCGACTTTGCGAATAATTTTCGACAATTTGTTACATAAGTTGCTTGCTTGTAGGATCTGTTAGAGTTCATAACAAATGAGAGGGTCATGTACTCATGTATGATGCAAACAGTCGTTGCTCTGGTTTTCTGTGGAAATGTTGTGTGATTTCGGAGGGCATACATTAATTCATCACCAAGGAAACATGTCGAAAGAAAACTGTTGTACATGAATGATCAATCCAAAGCAATTCAAGAATATGAAGCTTGGCAGCTTGCTACTACTCAGATTTAATTTGATACATCCGGTATTAGACGCTAATGTTGTAGAAAACTTTTGTCGTTCCTTTCTTCATACGAATCTGTGATATCTGCACACACATCGACCATTTCGAACTTATTAACAATTGATAAAACACTGTAACTCGCAGGTTACCAGGCGAGTCAGACAAACCCAGCTTGATAAAATCGACAATTAGGGAATACACTGAAGTTAGAAGAGAGATACAAGGTAAAACCTACTCCGGAATGACACACATATTTCATATTTGAATTGAGGATTACCGGAATACTTCACAATAAAAAGACGTGCAAACAATTTAGTGAGCCATTATATATAAATGAAAAGCTCATATTCAGTTAAAATCAAACAATTACCTTAATAGTTTTTACTTCTGCAATATCCTGAACATGAGTTCCCCCACAAGGGCATCCAAGATTCTCACCTAGCTGCACAATACGCGGCCTGCTGTCCTGCAAGAAATAGATAGCTCGACATAAGCGTATATGGCTATCGAATTCAACCAGCTTAACTAGTTATACAAAGTTTCCGTCGCACATTGAAAACTGTGCCGAAACTAAGGCATAATGATTGTGTAATTCAAAGCTGAAGACTTTGGTTGCAAGTAGAAATGTCAACCTTAGGAATGTAATGAGGAAGCTGGCCACCACAGAGCTTAGCAGCTTCATCGTAGGGCAACAATGCAACAGTAACCTGTAAAATATCGATAATTTTAGAAATGAAAATATCAAGCATGAAGCATCTATATATCCTTGGCATATCTGGCTCAGGAGATTCGATGAGCTGATCGATACCTTTCCTCCTCTAGAAACTAAGGCATTCACATCCTTTTCTAACTCTTCTTGCTTCGTTTTCAGCTCAGTCTGTGGAAATATACCTTTATACTCAACCCACGGTCTGTTGAAACAAAAGCGCAAACAGATTAAGAATAAAGTGTTTATTTTTTAAGTGATACATAAATTATGCCACTACATGCAGTTTCTTCCTAAAAATTGATTTTTGAAAAACACTTGTTTGGAAAATTGGTGCTGCGCTGCTTTGGTGTTTCCCACGCCTTCTAAAGCTAAGATGATGCGGCTGTTAGAAAGAATTGAAACAGAAGAAATTCTGCGTAAACATACCCGTCTGGGAAATGATTGGCTTTGCCAGGCTCAAGATGTCCTAAACCAACATTGCGTATGGATATATCCAGCAAATGACCTGCTGAGTGTAGCCTGTAAGAAAAAACAGTGCATAAAAATTATATCCGTAGTTCCACAATGACCGCAAGGGCGCTAGCCGCTAGATAACTTAAGACTCGTCTAAAGGCTCCTCTAAGAATGTCACATAGACGACACAACAGAATACGGTAGTACCATCAGAACAAAACGTGAAGCTAAGACGAGCTTTGTAAGCAATTCAAAGTTCCAATCAGATGACATTGAAGAAACTACAAAGGCAGATATGAACATTCATTAAGAATAAAAGTTCATAAGTCAACAATACTCATCAACACACCTAGAATTAAGATTACGACGATACTCGTCCACCTGCAATTGAACACAAGTTCCTTCCTTAATCGTCCACTCAGGTTCTACACCGTCTTCCAGTTTTTCAACATGTCCATAATGATAAACCTATTAATGTCCAGAAAAAAAACAGAATTACAGCGACAGAAAACTCAAGCTTGAAATACCCAGTAATGAAATTTGTAATCTAAGATCAAAACACATGCCTAATTAGTACATAAAAACTAAACCAGGAAAAATGATTTCCTCACTATTCCATAACAAAAATATAATTACAGCAATAAAAATTAAATCTTTGAAATACTCGTGTCCAACACTCGACACTCGAACAAGTGTATGACACTTGACCACCTTATTTTAAGCAAAAATGTACCGCTTTGACACGCACCCGTGTCCACTACTTCTAAACAAATCTGAGTAACATAACCAGAAATAAAATACAGTATGTAATCTAATATAAAAGAAAATAATAATTTACAAATCCATTAATGGACCTAAGATCTTGTGATTGTTGTCAATATCAACAAAAACAGAATTACATTATTACATTAATGGACCTAACTTACAATTCCATTAATGGACCTAATCTTGTAATATTTTAACAAAAACAGAATTCCATGAATGGACCTCACTTACAACTCCATTAATGGAACTAACATCTTGTCAATATCAACAAAAACAGAATTACATTACACTGATGGACCTAACTTACAATTCCATAAATGGACCTAATCTTGTCAATATTAACAAAAACAGAATTCCATAATTAAATGGACCTAACTTACAATTCCATTAATGAACCTAACTAGAGATGTTCATAAAGTAGATCGGGCCGGTAAACCGGATCGACCCGGACCGGTCTAAATTGAATACAATCCCGTCTCCAGGTCCACAAAAATATAGTGACGGGTCACCGGTCCGCGGGTCCCCACACATCTTGTCAATATCAACAAAAACAGAATTACAGCAATACAAACTAAATATTTAAAATAACCCGTGTCCAACCCTCGACACTCGAATAATAAGGTATGACACTATGGGGGGCTAGGGCACCTCAATTTAAGCCAAATGTCCATACTTTTCATAAAAATAGTCGCAACTGACTGTTTCCAATACTTCTAAACGAGTTTGAGTAACAAAACTACAAATAAAGTACGTAATCTAATACTCATATAATAAAAACATACCTAATTAATAAATAAAGACTAAAAATGAAAGATAATAATAACTTACAATCCCATCAATGGACCTAACATCTTGTACAACAAAATGAATGGAAGAATTGGAGAAAGTAATGAAACCAGTATCTGAAGGTTGCCCTCCTCCTTGAGGATGAAATATAGTTGACTCCAATATTAATGCTTCCCTACCTTCTACACTCTTTCAAATGTCAATACAAAAAAAATTATCAGTCAATCAATATATATAATAATTTAACTACCCGAAACCATGTACGCTTTTAATGGGCGCTCAAGGACACGTGTTAGAAAAACCGAAATAAATAAATAAGTTAGAAACCTGAATAATAGAAAGAAATGTAGATTGAGTATGGAGTTTCCACATGTTGTCATAGTATTCTAATTTTGTTGGTGTTTTCTGATGATCCATGTTTTTTTATTTTCAATCTGCAAAATTATTGTGGAGGGAATGAGGAATTACGTCAACTGAACATGAACACTTTTGTTGTTAATTTAGTTGCCTTTTTTTTAGTGCGGTCGATGAGACCTGACAAAATTGACCCGTGACGATGAGCCTAATTAGAAGAAGTTGATTTGAATTGAACAACTTGTATTGACTCGTCTTATTTTTATTAAAGTAGAAATTGACTTTATTAAAGACTAACTTGGCCTAAAACTACTTAACCCAAGATGGCGAATATAAACTCATAAGGATTAAATAGTCTTAATACTCGTACAAAAAAAAAGAACGTTATCATAATGATATATATCTAATACGGAGTATAATATAATGATCCGGTCAAATCCAATTTATTTGGTTTTTCTAATGTGTACTTTATGGACACATTAAGGCGCTGTTAGGCAAGACGTTTCAGCCTTCAGATAGTTTATTTGACCGAAGTAGCTGTTTTGACAAAAATTTCAAGTATTTGATTTATTTGCAAAGGTTTGACAAATAGCTTATTTGCAAGTTACCTGAAATGAAATGCTACTTAGGGTTTCCCATTTGACCCTTAAATCTTATAAATCAAATAATTATCATATCCTTTTATGTAATTTCACGTAAAATTAGATACATTTTTAGCTAGTTTGCCAAACAATATTGAAAGACTGTTTTTATTCTTTCGTTAATTAAGGTAGTATTCCGTATTCGTAATATATACCCTAGGCACACATTAAAAATACGAGTTTGGAGTCACATATATTTTTTTTTTGTGTATATGACTAAATTAATGGAAGCAATCTAGCAAATAAAGAATCACTCATTCAAAGAAACTTTTCCTTAATTTTCTCCATAACATCCATTATTTCATCTCATAAACTTTTCAATTAATTATCTTCCCCTTTCAATCTCTTTACTCCAAAATCCTTCACAATTTTACATACACATAAAATATGAACACAAAACATAATAACAACAATAACAACAACAACAACGATGAAAATCCTCGATCACCAAGAAGAGAACAACAAAAAATCATTATGGCAAGACGTGCACTAAAATCCCTTATAATTTCACTTATCGCGAATATCACATTACCAATTATGATAATCCTATTATTCGGGTCGGGTCAGCGTTACCATGACTTACACAACAAACCAATATGGTTCCCTCCATTATGGATAATCCATATTTGTACAGTTTGCTCCTCTTTTTTAATGGGCCTTGCTGCATGGCTTATATGGGCCGATGGTGGGTTTCATATTAATTCTGAGGCTTTACCAATATATGTGGCCCAAATATCATTAAATGTGACTTGGTATCCACTTGTTTTGGTAATGGGTTTGGTACATCTTGGATTATTTTTTTGGGCAATTAATTTTGCAGCAATTGTTACATGTTATATTAATTTTACAAAAATTAATCATATTGCAGGAAGTTTAGTTAAACCATGTGTGTTTTGGGCAGGTTATCTTCTTGTTGTTACTTTGAAAATGTATCTTCTATGAGTAATAAAAATTGTTTTTGTTTTGTTTTAAACCGTTTGTCCGTTTTTCTATCCTATGCCCAATGGCCACATATTAAGATAACTACAAAAAAAAATACTTAAAATGTTATTCTACTGAAAAAGGTAAAGGTGGTTATAATTTCAATTTTCCATGAATCTAGCAATTAATTATTTCCATTTTGATTATCTTATCATGTGCCCAGTGGATATAGGATAAAAAAAACCGTTTGTTTTACGGTATTTGTGTTCGTGTTTTGTTTACTATTGTCTCTCTTTTTATAATGTTGTTATGACTTTTTTTTTCAAACGTCAGTTCCAAAGGCATTAGGGCACACATTAAGAGTCTAAGTTAATAAAGAATCAAAGGAATATTTGTTGGAATATATTACGGTATTGAAGTGCAATATCGGTATTCACGCCCCTTGGTGCAAAATTGATCAATAGTTACCATTTGTCTTGCCATGTTTAGAGTGTGAAGTGTAGCCGTCGTCATTCAATAGGTCTTACTTGCGACGGATCGGATCTTGCGACGGGTATTTTGTGAGAGGAAATGGGTAGAGGGGACAAGGTGGGCACCCCCCATGTGCTTCTCCATTCACCCTTGATGGGTATTTTGTGAGAGAATATGGTATCCGTCTTAAGCTTAAGACGGATACCCCCGTCTTAAATGAGAATTTGTGGTCGTCATTAGGGTTGTTGTAATAGCCACTGCAATTATTTGGCGACATGACAAAACTAAATAAGTGTTGATACAATTCATGATGGCACACAGAGGTCTTTCACGGAAGAAAACAAATCCAAAGTCTTCATGAAAAGGACTATCATAGCATAATTTGTTTTTTTTTTTTTTTCACGTAGAATAGAACAGACCGAGCATTAATATTTGGTTTCGATGCAATTCATTATGTGTGCAGCGGAATAGATAGATTTTGGCCGAGCGAATCCTGATACCATGATAAATTACGACTTATAAATTGTATTAATGAATTGCATTGTGTTTAATTACAACAATATCCTATTTATAAATAATACAAGGGTAGTTATGATAATAGTGTGACCCTTTATCAAGGGTCACATTGATTCACCAAGAGGCGTGAATACCGGTATTGCACTTCAATACCGTAATATATTCCAACAATATTTCATTAAATATGGAACATATGAATTTACATTATTCATGTTGTATTCTTTTGATTCTTTCTTCATTTAGACTGTTTTTCCAATACAAAATTATCTACACCGAGCTCTTTAGTTCCAAATTTATCATAAACGTGAATGGATTAAATTTGAAGTTCATTACTGAGTAATTATTTGCAATATTATAACTGGAAATAAATACTTCTAGTACTTATAAATTATAATGCAAGTGATTATATTAAAAAAATGTAATAATATTATACAAAAATATCCAAAAAAAATCATTTTTTAAACCTTTGAATGTGGGTGGTAGACTGGTAGTTATAATAATATCGTATGGAGGACAAATATTCCATGATTGCAAGTTGCAACAAGTGTCGATTGTTACAGAGGATCTTAACCAAATTAAATGGATAATACTAGCTAGTTGAAAAGTCCATACCTTGAGTAATCAATTTATTGTTTTTTCTTTTTTATAAATGAGCACACTATGTTGCGGGTGAGAATCAAACTTCCAACTTCAAGGTTGGGATAATATTAATGTATCGAAGATATTATTGAAATAGAGGGAGTAAATGATCACGGATTTATATGGCAATATATAAAATGCGTAATAATCTGAAATACATTTCAAATTTATGTTTATGTTGGACCCTATAAAACGAGTTAAATAGATGAAAGAGACAAAAGACAGAATGTCTAGTAAATAATAAATTCTTGTTTCGTCTACATATATATAGGATATTATTTGATCCGTTTTATATTTAAAACGGATATAACAGTCTTAAAAGAGATTAACCGTAGATAGATATGATCCATATAAAAAGTACTTAAATTGGTTAAAAACACCAATTCAAGATTATGAGTCTCAGGCTCAATATCCAAATTTTACAATGAAATGCAAATTATATCCTTCGAAGGACTGCATAAATTGCTTCAACAAGACTTTTCACTTGCCCTCTGCATCCTTCTCCCATCTACAATTACATATAATACAAGTTAAATGATTAGTCAAACAAAAAAAAAATACTTACATATATACAAGCTTTTAAAAAAAAATTAAGGGTACCCTAATTTTAATTTTATTATTATTCTCTTTGTTTAGTTCAGTTTATTTTCATTATTCGAGTTTTCTATGACGAGTTCAAACGAAACATATTGTGTGTAATTTCCCTAATTTCATTATCTTACATGAAGACTTTAGCTCTGTTTGGCAAACAGTAGAAGCAGAGATTTATAATAACGGATAATATTAGCAGAATATGATTAGTAGATTTTAGTAGCAGGTTTGGCTATATATCGAATTAAATTAGCAGATTGGAGAAAATGTGTTTGGTACTTAGCAGAATAATTATATGACGACAATTGTATCATTTTCATGTACAAATTGAATATGTTCTTACATTATGCTATTAATAGCAGCATATTCAATTCAAAACAATAAATTCCGACCAATATACTATCAGAATATATCTTTTACCAAATACATCAAATTAATAGATTGATTGATCAATATATTATTTAAGTCAAAATCTACTAATTTAATCTAATATGCACCATGTTTACCAAACAAGGTCTTTATATGTGGTATAATTCCCATTAAAAAAAAGATAAATAACTATTGATCAGGACGAAGGATATATATATGATTTTATTTTACCTGGCCGACGATGGTAATATCCATGGCGGTAGCACCAAAGGCCATGACATTACTATTAAGCAAAGTGAGATCATACGTTTCAACCTCAGTAAATAACTGGGATAATATTCCTCGTTGTTTCTCACATTGAACTTTTATTAGCAATGTCTTGTTAAAAATTTTCACTTCAACTTGTGGTAGTGTATCATCACTCATGTCTCCTTCATTCTTTTGTTCGGCTTCGACTACCTGCATGAATACATCAATTACGATAAATAACAATTGAGCGGGATGAAAGGTGCTTTATTAGATGAGTAAATTAGAAATTACTCCCATTTATAATTCAGGTTTTTAAAATTATTCTCTTTTGAAATTTTTTTCCTAAATTATTTAGTCAAGTTGCATTTTGACTTGAAATTACTTCAAAATAAAAACTTTAGTAACTTACGAGTATTTTGTCTTTTTTGAACTTATAATGTCTGTTTATGAACTTATTTTGTTTGTGGGTTAGCCAACTTTTACTTTGAAATGTATAACTACGTAGACAAATAATGAAGGGAGAGTTCAACAACAGACGAAATATGTCACTTAATTAAGTTGGAGTTTTGAAAATTTTAGGTCAAAATACAACGTAAGTGAGTAATTTTAGGATCAAATTTCAAAAGAGAGTAATTGTAAAAAACCGGATTTGAAAAAGGAATAATTTCAAGTTTACTCTTACTAGATCTATATTTGTTTTTAGGTTTCTTCAAATTTTAAGATTTGTCCTAAGATTATAAACCATGCAATTACGTTACTCTTTTCGCATGCAACTTAGTAATTTGCTATACGTACGCTAGAAAGTTAAGTAATTGAAGTTTTACAAATATTGAAGTTTTACAAACCGAGATTATCTATTATTAGTCTACTTATATACAAGAAGTTTGTGAAACGGATTTTAAATGACGTACTGCGAGTAATATTTTATTTACATCGATCATAATATCGTCTTAATTTTGATCCGTTTTACATCTTTTTCTGTAAGACGGTCTCACACACATGAGAATTACTCTACTTCATTAAATACTCCACTTTACTTTACAGATCTTGAATGAGCTAATAAATATTATTAGGGCAATGGAGAAATCGTCTGCTTTTGATTTTATCCAAACTTTATTAAAGATGGGCATCCATGCTAATAATCTTTACTATATTCTCACATCTATGAGAATTTTGTAATTATAATCTTTCGACTTCTTTAATTATAAAAATGAATACGTTAGTGATATACCGATCATATTACAGATATACTCCCTGTGTCCTGGTGAATAGTTTTCATTTACTTTATTTTGTGACGGTGAACTAATTATTAAAGCAAGTGTAAACTATTGACTGCTGTAACGAATGAAGTAAGTGAGTAACTACTTACCCTTACGGAACTTTCTGCTTCCATTGTTGACGGATTATGGATTTTGCTTGATAATATTCCTGCTTGAAAGTCATGAACAAGTTTAAGTTAGATGTGATAATGACCAATTTTTTTATTTTTTTTTTGGAAAAGTAAAGACAGAATGAAAACTGAAAAGTATTTTATTTCAAATCAAGTTTTGAGTTTCGATGACGTAGCTAAAATAGCTTGTAGAAATTCTTATACATGTAAGGAATCTCATCCCATACTACACTATTAAGTCGCGCAACATAACGAGTTACGGATGATGGTCAGTGACGGAACCACGATTTTAACTTAGTAGAGGCAAAAAATTTCAAAGTAGTCGAACCAAACAACAAATAATATAGGGTAAATTTGGAGAAAAGTTAAAAGCTTTTTTACTAAAAACTTCGAAATTTCTGTTGTTGGGACTAGCGTCCCTGCTAGCCCTCTCCTGGCTCCGTCACAAATAAGAGAAAATTCGTTGCAAAAGGCCATAAGTATTGTAAGCTATTTGTAAGAAAAACAATCATCTTCATCAATTAGCTAAAATTGCAATAAACTGAAAACTATAAACTTCATCAATTAGCTAGCATAGGAAAAAAATAAAGTGAAATAAAGTGAATATTGTGATGTAAAGATACCTAAAATATTACAAAGGAAAGAAAGATGAGAATTAGATAACTTCCATATATGTACATATATATATTATATATATATATATATAATATATATATATATATAAGTGAGTTGAGAACCATACTTTTTCATTTGTTTTTATTTTTATTGCAAGTCTTATTATAATAATTTAAGTATGTAAGCGAGGGAAGTAAACGAAGATCCCGTGCAACGCATGGCTCAACAATGGCCCCACCTAATGCACTCTCAAACATCACAAATTCTCATTTGTGACGGACACTATCCGTCGCCATCTATCTCCATTCGATATTTTAACCTAATAATCTTAATTATTTTGGTGTTATTATTCGATTTAGTCCGAATTTGAGCTTGTTAGGACCACGAGTAGGTGAAGTTGTGGTTCGAAAGTTTTAACACGACTGTATTTCCAATATTTAAACCCAATATCTCAAATTGGTTAAGTTAAAACAAGTAAACAATTAGTACGTTATTACTTATTAGATCTAAGTGCTCATGAATTCTAACATAAGCTTATATAGTAGATCAATTGATAAGGTATTGTTCTAATTTAACTAGAGCTCTCATTTTCGAGCCCTGAGAATGCAGTAGTACTGTTAAAACTCGTGTTCGAGTCCAAGTGGTCCTACCCAGCTCGATTTCGGATTAAACCGAATGGTTTACCAAAAAAAATCCTTCCCTTTTTATGAAATTTTTTCATTTGCTTTTTTACACATTATTTAAGAAAATGGTGCGTAAGACTATTTTATCCTCTTAATCCTTATCCATCCATATATTTAAGGATAATTTGGTTAAAAGTATTATGATAAAGAATAATTAAAGATGTTAAAAGAGTAAAGAAATACGACAAATTAAATTTATAAGATGATTAAATTTAGGGCACACGTTAATAAAGTTAATATAGAAGAAATCTCAAGATTTTCCCGTTAATTATGGTAAAAGTAGCTTTATACTTGCATTTTTTATAATAATATCTTGATAATCATTCCATATTAAACTTATTAACGTGTTAAGGAGACACGTTAAAAAAACCGTTAAAAAAATAGCCAAAAAGACAAAGTAGGATTGTAGCAATAATATAAGATAACTAAAAAAGATAGGAAGTACTTATAAATTTCTCTACTTGTAATAATTTGCACGTTTTTTCTATTAATATTTGTCCTTAGCCTAAATTATAAGACCCTAGCCTAAATTATTTTCTCTTTGACAATTATATCAATCCCAAAATAATTGACATAATTCAGAATAATAAAATTGTAAATCTTTCAAATTGTAATTCAAATTAAACTAAGTAACACTTTGACGATGGTAATTAATATTAATAAATTTACTAACGAAAGCCCTAACATTATCCATTATCGACATGGCACTATTACCAATCAATTAATCCGTATATTGCTATGATAGTAACTAGCTAAGTATTCCGTAAGTCCTATCTTTGTCTATAAATGTACTATGGATGGAGTAAATTTCAAGTTATTTTCGGGTGGGTTATTTTCAAGTTATTTGGTTTCGGATAATAATTAAACATTTAGCTAGGTCGGCTTAAATGAGAGCGGGTTAATCCGGGTTTTGGGTCAGATTTGGGTCCTCAATTCGGGAGCGGGTCGGGTCTATATAGGAGAGGAGGATTCAAGCCTATAGCTTATTGTCACGACTCTCTCAATCTTATTAATCACTAGGCTAAGATCTATTTGGTACATAAATAATATCGAGTGTATTGTACAAAAATACTTTCTTTTTGTTCAAATGAGTGCATTTTGTGGCCGCTTAGAATCAAACCACCGATTTCACGGTTAATGTAAGAGAGCTCGCTCTTACCTTACCACTTGAACTAACTCTTGTCCCTTTATCGTACGTAATTAACTCTAATACTACGAGTCTACGAGTACTTACAAAGTGTTGCATAGTGAGTTAGTGACTTCACATAATCCCATATATTAAGGTATACTCGTTTTAATATAATCAGTTAACTTTTGTATTAAAAAAAAAAAAAGTTATATTAATATTTGTTTGAAAATCTTATTATTATTATGTGAACGAAAATGATTGAACCTACAAATCTGATTGTGAAATATATACAACAAAAAAATATCTCGTCAGAATTTGAATCTCACATCATCTTTCGTTTAAGTTTCTAACACAACCACTAAGGCTTAGGGCTGCCCAAAGATACGGGTCGGTCGGGTTGGGTCGGGTTTGGCTGGGGTAGTTGGCGTGTCGGGCTGGTGGGGTGGGCTAGCGGGCCGGGGAAGAGGATGTCTGAAATGCAGATTTTGGGCGGGTTGGGGTCGGGCAAGTCGGGCAAGGATAGGGGGCCCGGAACCGGTCCAGTTGGGTTGGGTCGGGTCGGGCTGGTGAGATGGGCTGCCAGGCCGGGGAAGAAAGCGGTCCGAAGGGACGGGCTGGCCCGGTTCTTTTGATAGCCCTACTAAGGCTATGTTTGGCAAGAGTAATAGGACAAGTTAGCTTATTGACCGAATTAACGTATCTGACTAAAATTAATTTCAACTATCTTATTTTCTTAGTAAGCCACATGAAAGAAAAAATTACACATAGAAACCGATAACATTTGAGAAATAAGCTAATACCGTACCTGTTTCAATTCTATTTACTTTTTTGCCACTATAATCTATAAATTAAATATTTATTATGTCCACTTATGACATTTTACTGAAAATCAGTTACTTTTTCAATTAGGTTGTCAAACATTTTTTACATAATCAGCTATCTTATCAGCTCATAATTTTCAGCTACATTTTCAAAGTTTGAGTTAACTTTGCAAAACCTTTTATATATTAGCTAATTTTTCAATAAGTTTTGTCAACCATAGTCTAGTAAGAGTAATAGGCTTATTTTGTAAATCCATTCTAGAACTCATCCTAAGTCCCTAGTTGTATGTGTCGTCATAGGGACAATGAAATTATTAGTAGTCAATTAGTGTGATTAAAAATACGATTGTCAAGCGATTCACAAATTATTTCATCCATATTTCCGGATTTTCGAGGTTTAATTTTTTTTACCCGTTTTCGAGGTTATTGTGTCAATGTTGGGCCTTAATTGTGTCAAAAATACGAATAGGGCAAGAAGTCACAATTAGTCTTGTTTGCGACGGATCTATCCGACACAACTTTGTGACGGATAGTGACCGTCACAAATGAGAATTTGTGAAGAAGCCAATGGTAGGTAGAGTTGGCAGTCGGGTCAAATGCACGACGGGCGGCACGGGTCCGGCACGAATCGGCCCAACACGGCACGAGCCCGAGCGAAAGTTCGGGTCGGCACGGGTACGGCACGACGGGTAGGGAGGCGGGCCACGGCGCGGCTAATAGAGAAATCCCCGTGCCAAGGCACGGCCCGGCACGGGCACGGGGTGGCACAGTCCGAGATAGGCACGGCGGCACGGCCCAAGCACGAGGTCTCATTCGAATTTATAATTAATTACGTTAATATTTATAATTAATTACATTAATATTTAGTTGATTATACATTATTAATTAAGTAACTAATAAATTATATATTTTTAAATCATTATTAATATTTCTTATTCATTATTCATAATTTATTTATTAAAAAATCAATTTTTTTTTTTAAAAAAAAAATTACATTGGGCCGGCCCGAGTCAGGCACGACCGAGCCCACGGGCCAGGCACGGCACGGGCCCGATTTTCCCGGGCCAATGGCCGGGCTGCGGCAGCGGATAGAGGTGGTCGGGCCGGCACGACACGGCCTAGTGGACCGACGGACCGGGCCTGAACCGGGCCAAAATTTAGGGCCGGGGCGCGGGCCGGCATACCACGGCCCACCGCCTACTCTAATGGTAGGAGAATACGGCTTACGTTGGAAGGAGTATAAAAGAACAAATAGAAAAATAAAAATATCAGAAATTAAATTCATTTATATATTTTTTTACTGTTTTTGGAAAGAAACATTGAAACAAGATTCATTAATTATGTACGGAGTTATATATGTTTACAGTAGGTCTTGCTTGTGACGGGTCGGATCTTACGACGGGTATTTTGTGAGAGAAATTGGGTAGAGGGGACAAGGTGGGCAGTCTGGGCACCCCCATGTGCTTCTCCACTCACCCTTAATGGGTATTTTGTGAGAGAATATGGTATCCACGGATACCCCCGTCTTAAATGAGAATTTGTGATATGTTTATAGTAAAGTAATACTCCGTAGGACACATAATACGGCAAGTGGACCGAATAATAATAGTGAAGGTCCTTTAACTCCTACTTTCTCAAGAAAATGACCTTTCACATTTGAAAAATCTTAAAACTTTCAGATCTCATTTTACCTACAGAAAAAAGAAAAAATATTAGATACTCATTTATAATTACCATTCATATAATCAAAATATAATATATTTAGGTTTTGTTCTTTTCGGCTGAAATGAGCTTAACTGACTTAAATGGAGACGAGCTTAATTGAACTAAATTGAATTGAGTCAAGTTGAAGTGAATGAAGTTGAAGTAAGACATAATTTTGTGAAAAGATGAATCGAATAGAACTGACTAAAACTAAACTAATTGTTTTGAATAAAGTCGAGCTGAAATAAAACGAGCTGAAAAGAACAGGGTCTTACTCCATTATTTCACAGTTATTTTCTTAATACAACAATATAGAACAATTTAATTAATATAAAAATTAACAATAAAAATCGTAAGAGTATATGTGAATGCAAGTGGATCAAGTGGGGTAATTCGTGGCAGAGATGAAATGCAAGTGAAATATTAGAAAATAATTCATAATCAACTAAATAGTAAAAAGGAAATGTATTTCAAGGATCGATAGATAGCGATAATATGAGTATCTATTTGTGTGAGAAAAGAAGGTTAAAGAGGACGTCAAAATTATATAAACAAACGTCTGAAAATGCCGAAATGACGTGAATAAAGATTACGCATCGGATGTATGATCTCATATCTTTTCTACTTTTTGAGTTTACATGTATTTTTTCCAAGTATTTAAAATTTATATGTTATATAATAATTTTATGACGGCACAACTCAAATTAACAGAATTTATAAGTATAACTTTTGAGCAATAATATTGCATTTTTTTTTAATTTGAATGATTAATTAAGTGGATGAACTCAAAAACTTACAATAAAACTCATATTCTTTAAAACAAAACTCCAAAAATTTATTATTCCGTATAAAACTAAAAAAGTATATAATCATATGTACTACATTTGATGTATAATCTATGTATCGGTGTCATAATCATCAATCTCCTTTTATAAATACAATAATTGTACTTGGTACATGAAAGAATACAAATTCTCATTTGTGACGGATACTATCCGTCACAAGCTTAAGACGGATACCATATTCTCTCACAAAATACCCATCAAGGGTGAGTGGAGAGCACATGGGGGGTGCCCACCTTGTCCCCTCTACCCATTTTCTCTCACAAAATACCCGTCGCAAGATCCGATCCGTCGCAAGCAAGACCTATTGATGAAAGAAAGCCTTACACAGTAACATGTTAGACTAGTCAAGTTTATTCATTTCGTACATGATTTAAGTATAAATTTGAAAGTATAGTCATTTTTTTCTTTTTTATATAAAGAAAACAACTATTTAATTTTGATAATTTTATGTTTTAACTTGTAGTAATAAACTGTTTTTATTCGAATTTTGCAGATAAATTGTCAGTGTATAAGGTATCTTTCGTTCATCGCATGTTATATTTTATCGATCCAATAAAAACTCATTTAATTTGCCGTGTACAAGAGGCTGTTTATAATAATTAATTAATATTTTATCTTATTAATATTGAGTAATAGGGAGTATCATCCAAGCATTAGCATCTTTAATTATTTCCACTCTACTCCCGATGAATATGAAGTCAATTGGTGTACTATACAATTACATGCTTCTCAATTGCACAAGTCAATGAAGTCATTCAAAAACATAAAGGTAGCAATATTATGCATTACTTCCTCCATTCAACTCCACTCTACCAATTTTTTTTTCACATTTGTCGAGACGAGTTTTGCACGATAAATATCGTTAGCTACGTGTTTGCAAAAATTATAAAAGTTAGATATTAATAATGTACTCGTAAAGACGAATCAAACAAGATCACACATGAATATATTTTTTACTTATATATTGAGAGAAAATTGCAATTCTATGATCGCTTGTGAATAATGTACAAAAAAGAAAGTGGTAGAGTGGAGTTGAATAGAGGAAGTATTTTAGTTCTTTTATTATTCTTCTCAATGTTTTTTCAAACTCATTTTTCTACCTTCAAATCTTACCAACTAGATTTCATGCCCGTGCGATGCACGGATCTACGTTAATGTCATTTTCGTAATTTTTCTATAACAGTTAAATTATAAAAATAAACTTTTGAAATTTTAAGACTATAATAAAATATACTCCGTAATTTTTTTAAAAATAATATTGATATATTGATTCAACTTCTGTTTTAAACATATGTTACCAACTTTGTCGGGACTCAAATTATATTTGATCTATATTATGACTCGAAAAATTATCCAAAGTAACTAAGAATTAAGTTTTCTAAGACAATGTTTAAGAAACTCAAAAGATTTTGGGTTGATCACCTCACCTTATGCTAATTGTTCGATATGGGGCAATTCTACTATTTATAGTTATTAGTATATTCACCACACATACATTATTTTTCAATGTGAGATATATAACATACTAAGAATTATACAAAGTATATGCAAATAATATGAAATTCTATACTATAATGATAGCATTTTTTTACCACGAATCTAGTTATATTATCTTCATAATTGTTTTTACAATACTTAATTTTTTTTAATAATACCTTTTAAAATTAATTTTTAATGATGTAAATTTAACAATTGTGAACATAATAATAAACAAACTTTTCGCCCCCCTAAATTCAAATTCTGGCTCCGCCACTGGCTGTACGTGATATACTTTGTAGTAGTCCATGATGTGGCCCAAGAATTATTTGAAAATTTTCTCCATGAATTAAACAACTAAGTTATCGAGGCACTTAATGTGGTACCTGAAATTTCGAACCAAATTGCACCGTTAGTAATAGCTAAGAAAGACTATGGATATGTCCTAATAACTAATAAGCAAACACAATATTAGCATAGCAATTAACTAATCATAATATATATCCTTACACATATATCATCAATCAAATAAACAATGAGTAGATCTAGCATATAAAAAAACAAAAACAAAGAAGCATGGAAATTAGATGGGATTGACTTCATTAGAAGTTGTATATAGTCGATCTCTTTTATAGGTCAAGTTAAACACAAGTTTGAACTCTTTAATAACTCTTCCTATCTCTTCTATTAATTTATATGATATTAAATTGTTATATGAATATACGGTTGACTTGATTAGTGGTGAAATTCCACCGATATAAAAACACAATTTTTTTTATATTATCTATTTTACGGTAGTTATGTTCTTTGGTATTATGTATAACTTGAACTCTCGATTATTGCTAAAAAAGTCTTTTACAAAAGTTGGAGACTCTATAATCACTCGAAAAAAGCTTCCTTTAATAATATAGATAGATATTGATTGATTATTAGAGCTTAAGAACACTTCATCCAACAATTTTAATAACACCATTGAAACCCCAATTAGTCCTAACCCTAATCCTAATAGTTATGAATCAATTGAGATTGCAAATATATTGGAAGATGTTGAATTTATAGATATAAAAACACCCAATAAAACATACACTTTAGGTGCCAAAATCTCAAAATGGGATAAAAAAAGAGCAAAATGGTTGAAAAAAAATCCAAAATTTCCAAACTTTGTTCAACCCAATAAACCTAGAGTGCTTTTAGTTAGTGGGTCATCCCCAAAACCTTGTGAAAATAAAATTGGTGATTATTATTTATTAAAATCAATTAAAAATAAAATGGATTATTGTAGAATACATGGGCTTGAAATATTTTATAATATGGTTTTATTAGATGATGAAATGACAGGGTTTTGGGTTAAATTACCATTAATTAGGAAATTAATGTTATCACATCCTGAATTTGAGTTTATATGGTGGTTAGATAGTGATGCAATGTTTACTGATATGACATTTGAGTTACCTTGGGAAAAATATAAAAATGTCAACTTAATTTTGCATGGTTGGAAAGAAATGGTTTATGATGATAAAAATTGGATTGGATTAAATAGTGGTAGTTTTTTGTTAAGGAATTGTCAATGGGGGTTAGATTTACTCGATTCGTGGGCCCCGATGGGGCCTAGGGGTTCAGTCAGGGATGAAGCCGGGATTTTATTGAGTAAAGAGCTTAAGGGTAGACCGGTTTTCGAGGCGGATGATCAAAGTGCAATGGTGTATTTGTTGGCTACTCAAAGGGAGAAATGGGGTGAGATGGTTTATTTGGAGAATGAATATTATTTGCATGGATATTGGGGGATTATTGTTGATAAATATGAGGAGTATATTAGGGATTATCATGCAGGATTTGGTGATTATAGATGGCCTTTGATTACTCATTTTGTTGGGTGTAAACCTTGTTCGAAATCCGGGGAATACACGCCTGAAAGGTGTTTGAAACAGATGGAAAGAGCGTATAATTTTGGTGATAATCAAGTTATGGAGATGTATGGTTTTAGGCATAAGTCGTTTGGTAGTACGAGGGTGGTGAAAATCGAGAATGAGTCGAGGGGATCAGTTGAGGGTAAGGATGTTGCTGATTTGCTTCACCCGCCTTTCAAGGCCGTGAAGGTATCATCTTGATCACATTGTTAAATTTGCAGTGAGTCTTGTATAAGATGGTCGATATGAGTTTTTGGGCTGAATTTGAGCTACAGAGTGATCACAACTGATGAACTGATTCATGAGGTGGTTAGAAGTTCTCACACCAGCATGTTCTGGCGTGGTTTTGGGACTTTGGGCAATGTCTACTGCCAATGATGGAGATTACGCCACGGCATGGATCTCGAGAGCAACTTTCAGACTCGGGTTCTCTACAGCCTGTTAAATCAGTGAAAATCGTTCACGATTGTTAGATTCCGTCCCGTTTTATAGAATCACAGGTAGTTGTTTGAACTGGATAAGTGTAGTTTACCGTATGATATTTTATTTCATCGAAAAATTCTTGTGTCCTCCGGGAGGACAGTACTCGTTACACCTAAGGCAATATAATTCTCCGTTTGGTGGATTGCCTTTAGATGTATGAAGTACCGTCCTTCTGGAGGACACAAGAATTTTTCTATTTCAATAGGCTGTTTTTTTAATCTGTTTTGATTGAAGTAGAATGCTACAAATATTGTTTAATGCTGATTTTTTTTGTGTTACAATTGGAATATTAATTAATTTGGTGCCCTACCCTTGTCCCATTTTTTTATTTACCAGCATAACGCCAAGCTAACAAATTGAATGCACATTACTTAGATCTTTGTGAAGAAAAGAATCAAAGATACAGCACAGAGAACAGACTAGCATTGTTAAATGCTACTCACAAAAGTTAATTGCACATTTTCTAGAAAAGACAATGAGAAAAATATGGGTTAATTGCGGGAAAAAAGATTATACATCGGATGTACTACCTCAGACTAGTATGAATTTGAGTTTTTATTCATTTTTTTCGAGCTTTTTAAAGTTTATAAATTACATTTTAAATCTTATATGTGATGTATTTTGAGTTTTATTATAATTTTTTTGAGCTTAATGTTCAAATTAATGAACTCAAAAACTTTATATTGAAATTCATAATTTTTAATACTACACTCAAAAACTTTAATGTAAAGCTCAAAAACTATATTATCTGTGGTAGTACATCAGATGTACAATCCACTTACTAGTTGATTGCAGATTTGATTTCCATTCGATTCCACGATTTTACGATCCTAAGATGTTTGACCGATGTTGATCCTACGATCCTGTCATAGAGGATCTTACTCCTATTCATTTGGAAATTTCTATAGATAGAATCATAATACAATTCTACGTTATTACAATCCTACGATCCGATTCCATAGTAAAAATATTAATATACTCGTATATTTTAGGAAATCGTACAGCCAAAATTTCGTGTAAGTTATGGAAACATGTTCATACAATGATAGCAAAATCATTTCATTATCAAACATTTCATGGATAAATATTAATAAGTGTTTTGATCTGCAATTACATGTTTTTACAAAAAAAAAGAGTTATAGTTAGTGAGTTTGTAGGATCTTACGATTCTGCGATCCAATCCGATCCTACCCTCCCCATCAAGCCAAAAATATAATCTCAATCCTAAGAACATTAATTGCCTATAATTGTAAAATTATAATGAAAAGCTACATCAAATCGGTTTTTATGACACCCTTGAAATATAATAAAATTACAATAAAAAGTGAGGCCGCGTCTAGTACATGAGGTGAGCAAAACAATATAGGACGACACACAATAAAATTCAGTAATTTCTCAAACGAATTTACTACCAACCGACTCTTCAAACCTGAACATCAACATTTTAGTTCCTAAACAAGTATGCGTACAAGACTTGTTTTCAAGTTTCAACAGCCCGAAGAATTGAAATCAAAACACTTAAATCTGAGCGGCCGATCATAACTTACCCTAATCTAAATTTAACAAATACAGAACCCAATACCCATATAATTAGAGAGCTACCCACCTATGGTAGATAGGTTCATCATAGGCGAAATCACCCAACAAATTGTATGAACTCGTAGCAACATTGTGCGCATGTAGATTTTTCCATGTGATCGCCTCATATGTTTGCATACACAAGTCCACGGTATTAGGCTTCAGTGAATGTGATCTATCGAATATGAACATCTGCATTTTCTAATTCTTGTCGTAATAATTCAGTTCCTTCTATATCCAGAGCTTGGATGTTCATATCCTGTAAAAAAAAGGTTGAAATATGACGCTGTCATTACCAAATTCTGAACACTAAATTCAAGTTACCACAGAGCAAAAATAACGGGTAAATGTTCCATTCGATGACACGGGATTATATAACTGTAACCTTTTTTATTGCTAAAACATATTCCCTCTATTTACGTCATTTTCATACGTTTCTTCAAATTCCCCGCATAATTTGAACGTATGTATGAAAATGACTTGAGAAGAGGGAGCATAATTGTATAAAAGGTAAGCGTCAAGGGACTCTTTCTCTTTATTGTTTCTCAATTTTTTCTCCAACCAATCCCTCAACATTGAATAAATTGGTCTTGCAACTAGCAAGTGTCGCTATATATTATTAATTTTCTACTTTATTAAGCTTGTACCTACCGTTTCAGCCCCAATCTCAAAGTTTACAGATCACCACAATAATGATGCAGAAATGTTTGATGACAATTATAGTTTTGAGGGAGTACATTGTGATTTGATCATATTACCCCTCATCCTAAGGGTGGTGATGGAACACAGCTTTCTGTCCTAGGAGAAGCAATAAAATAGCTCACTCTAGCTTAACGAGCTTTGTTGTAAGCTACTTATACTTCGTCGCCAAAAAAAACATGGAACACAGCATTATATTGGTTTGGTCCCTATGAACACTTCTGACTATACAGCAAGAACATAGGATACTTATGAGTTACGTCCCAGTACTTGGGAAGTTGGTGACTTGACGTATACTATAAACTAAGGATCCATAAAACATCAAGGCCAAATTATGGCATACAGATTACAGAGCACTGAATGTCTATGCAAAAAGTGCCAAGTACGGATGATAATCCGATGTATAATCCTTTTTCTCATGATAAATATCTAGTTAAAGTGATAATGACTAGGTAGAACGTTTGGGGCGTACCCAGCAAGTGTAGTCAAGCTCGTATTTAAAACAGTACCTGTTGTTGTATAAGCTGTTGCGGTTGCTGATCTTGAGTAGTTGCATAGGCCTGAGGTTGAATTTGCGGCTGGGACATTCTATAATAGGGCTCTTTTAGTTCCATTTTTCCAGTTGAAGTCTGAAGAATGCCTCCTTGCTCAGCGCCAACACCCCACATTTTAGCTACACAAAGATTGATCATCAGCCATACACAGTCTAGCACTTAATTCTGCATAAACGTGATTATGACACCTACCTGATAACGTAAGGTATATGGTATAACTCTGATTATTGTGCGCAACCATTTGAAGACGACCCGTAATTTCTTGTCCTGCCATTACATAAATAGGTTGGGCGAGGACGCAGCGTAATTGATACCAGTGCGTTGTTGGCGCACCAGGTGCTGTTGTAAGCCACCTTTGGACAGAACTACACAGAAGGCAATTTAAAAATAGTTGTTGTCAATCAAAATGAAGATACACAGACAGAAATTAAGTACGGTAATTAAACAAAATCTACCTTCCGTCAAATAAAACATCAAACCAACAGGCTAATCCATGCACTCTTAATCCCACGGCTGCAGTAAACTTCAATGGAATGTCAATTTCATACAACTGCTCTTCCTGTGAGATCAAAATAAGTATATCAGACCATAATCTTCCAACAAGTCCACACATAGCGTGCAGCAGAAGCGCAAGAATTTTAGAAGCAGATCAACAGTATACAGGGGGTCCCTGAGAAGTGAGGTCCCAAAGACGCCATAATGTCACTTTTTCAAAGGCTCAGGGCATCGAATGTCATTTATTCAGGTCTATTTTCCCATAAAGAAACAGCGATATCAGATCTGGCTCAGACACTTGTACCCTTGAACACATAGGCCTTCTGTACACAATCTTGCAGCCTTTCAGGTGCTTTTAAAGGTTTTCGAGGGAATTGAACTTTTGTAATTGTTTGCATATCACATGACTATTATGTTATTAGACACTTTGTGAACTCTTAATGAATTAGCTACCAAGTTAGGTCATTTGTAGAATTTATAATAAACATTGAATAGAATTTCGAGAAACTTTTTCACTAAAAATTTATTTTATAGAATTGGCACAGACGAAAAAAGACAAGATAGGGCCATAATAAATAAATAAATAAATAACGAAACAAAACAAATTATCACCTTTGTTGATGAAAAGTCTATCACGTGGCTTATTGCCGGTGCAACAAGCAATCGCGGGTCAAAGGCATCTACCACGGGCTGCAAAAATAACAAAACAGATTATGTCAGTTACACAAGTAATTCACAGTGATAAGAACATTTGGAAAATTCCCAAGCCGTCCGAACTTGGAAACAAACATGATCCAACACTTGCTAGCAATTAGATCACCACAATGTGAAGGACTCCCTTCGAGTGCCTAAAAACTTCAAGTTTCATTGGACAAAAGAATTAAGCAGCAACAATAGTATGTTGTGGAAATACAAAGTTTAGTAAAGATGAGTTATGACAATCAAAATGACCACATAACAAGCAACAATGGCAAGGTTCTCCAACTTTTTTTCAAACCAAATAGAGAGCCCACCTTGGCCTCTTTTAATGCCGTTCGCTGACCAACCAAGGTTGGACCCTTACCATGGGATAAAGGTTGATGCTAACAGAGAGATATTTGAGGAATGAAAGAGGAGAACAAATTTCGGAAACTTGTGAACAAAGTGGATGTGTCTCTCCCATTCACCTCTCAGAACTTGAGTGGCGTTGAGCTCATGTAACACAACTAGATACACTAATTAGCATGAGTTACATTTAAGAATTAGACAAATAAAATCAATCAAGTTGCCTTCCACATTGAATGATAACTTGCCAGTTTAAATAACAATCAAAACACCTTCACTGGCAACTTAAAACAAAAAAAATTGACAGGGATGTAAAAGATACCACAAGGCAGATTTGAACAAGTATTCGCTGATTGTAAAGACATCTTAGATTCCTAGTTTAGAGCAAACTCCTAACAGTAAGTCAACCATACAAATTGTTTACCATACAGTCATACATGGAATTTACGCAGTTATGGGATCCTTAAGGTAGAAGGCATTCGGCCAGAGCACGACACTACATTCCTTGAGGACAATGCTAGTATGCTACCCCAAAATACCCAGCTTGGGGTTCTAATGAAACTCGCTATATTGTTTTGGGTGTGCGTCACGCCACAATTGGGAAGGGGCAAAAATGTCATCCACAAGTTGTACATGGACAGAAGATTGGATGTAATCCTATAGAAACATGATCCACCGCCACAATGATATACCTATCCTCCATGGATGAGAGGTCCCATAAAGCCCATAACCCATACGTCAAATAGCTGTACTTTAAGAATGTTTATGGGCACAAAACCTTTACACCCAATGATCCTCTCTCGTCCGAGCACAATCTATTTCCTTAACATCGCTATCCTACATGACTTCTTTCTACTATATTATCCACTTCCAATCCACATTAAATATATATGACGAATCATCTGGGATTTACCACATCAAGCACGCAGCAGGTGACCATTATTCAGATCAGGATCCCAACTCAGCAACCAAATTTTAACACACGCTTTTAAAGCTGAGCCTACAGTAAAAGCTTTTAGTTACCTCATATCCTCAACAGTTGATTATGCATTGCCATTGAATCTTTTGGTTTCTTGGTCTCTTTACCGAAAAACATAAAAGAACAAAGCTGAAACTCTAATCAAATCTGAACTAGTAAACCAGCCTCACTACAAGCCAGAACAGGATTTTATGGAAACTCGTAGGTAAAACTCACATTACGAGAATGTGAATTGATAAGTATCATTATACTATACCAAAAAAAAATTAACAATTTGGTAAGGCTTTAATTTAAGTGGAGAGATAAAAAAACTTAACAGGATCCAATTATCTCCCCAACGCGTACTCTAACATTGACATATGTCACCACATGCATATCGAAAAGGAGCAAAGGTATATATACAGTACCTGTGTAAAATAACCGTCGAAGGCTGATCCATGCAAGGAGCTCAAATCTACCCCAAAATAATTCTGCTGCTGCCAGAAGAGTGCCTGAAACATGTTTAAGCAGCAAAACTATCATTAAAAGAAGGCTTCTGAAGGTAAACGAAAAGTAACATAGAAGGGGGTGCATTTTTTATGTGATACATGGGCCATTCAAGCAATTGCAAAATTATCACTTGACTGTGCAAGAACTCCAAAAGAAACTGAAATGGGGGATTCATATTGAGCAACAGTTTACCTTTTTCTAGAAATAAATGTCGGCTAAAAAATAAATAAAAAATAAAAATGTTGGTTTCAAGTGACCCTCTTACAAATTTGAATGTTTGATTACTTACTTAAAATGTAAATTAAAAGAAACTGATGTGATATAATTTATTCCAATAAGGGAGGAGGTACAATGATACCTCATTACCTATTGCACAAAGCAAGTTTTCCAATTATTTTATTCAAACCCTTTTTTTACGTGATAGACAGTGATGGGAAAGCCACAACATCCCTTCAACTTTTCGTATCACTATTATGGAATCCGATAGAAATTTAAGATATAAAAAAACAATTGTTTAAAATTTGTTCTTCCTACCGCATGAACTTGGATTCTAATGACTATAAAAGCCTACAATCCACAGTACAACTTAAGAATATGAGTTATGAAACTTCAATGCAAAGTAATTATTAGGTCAAATTGCCAAACATTACCTTCTAAAATATCATATTTTTGTGAAGCACGCGCATTTAAATCAATGTTTGGAAAAAGTCCTGTTTATAACAATCGTTATGTCTTGTGTTAACCACTGGGCAGTGGCCATATGCACATTCCAGCCAAAAATTCCAATTTTAAGACATTGACCATCAAATAGAGACTTTTAGTTAAATCTCAAGATTTTATACCCAAAAAAAAGGAGGGAAGATGAAAGAAGAAACCAAACCGGTTCGATAGGAAGAAAACAAAAAAAAACAAATATTACACAGCTTCGTAATCCACACTGGAAACTTAACTTTCTTCTCAGGGAAGTTGGTTTGAAAAAGTAAAAAGATACAAGGGGTAATCTCCAAGTAGTGGTCAAAACTGAGTGTCACACAGAATTTGGTATTTAAACGGGAGTATTTGAAAATTGATCCTACTTATTGTAACTGGAGTCTTGTCGGCAACAAATCTAATCATACAAAATGATGCATTAACAACGGGAAGGGGTTTTTGACATCCTTTTCATGCAATTAAATATCCCGGAATAGGCATTCAAAAGTTAGATGATGACATCTATGAAAGCAAAGCTAACAAGCCAAAACAAAAAGACAATTCGAATTTGTACCTTGCTTGCAATTTCAACAAACAGATGTTCATCACTGAATGGTGCCATGTGTATTCTACATGAATAAAATTCTCAGATTAAAGACATCCAGACAATACACAAGAACCTACAAAGGCTGCACGAGGGGGGGGGGGGGGGCTCACCTTCCTACTCCGGGAAACATTTTCCCCATCGGTACAAGAAATCGATCGCGAGCAATAATATAAGACTCCAGCATTCTTTCATTAACCAGCAATGTGCCTACATTGCCGTGAATTAGGGGTTAGGAAGTAGAAAATTATCCTCATTAGTTATACATCACCTACAAATCTACAATGTCACTACAAGCAATAAGTATAAACTAGTGTACACCAAGTGTCAAAAGAATACTTCACAACACAAATAAACTTCTTGACATATAGACATAGGTCCTAATCTTGACAGCTTTGCTTTTAAAACAATTACAAATTTAATAAAGGATACTTTCGGAAAAAATAAAAAGAGAGTGAGCTTCTAACTAAACAACATTAAGGCATCGAATAATAGCAGTACAACTTAAATCAAAGAGATGGAGACATTGGCCAACTTAAGTTTAATTTACAGCTCCTTCCATGTTCCTCAAACACATCAACATTAATAAATAGTCACTGTGATGAGCACACTTCAGGCTAATAACCCATCAAAACATTAATCCATGGGTGTCGACAGTAGATAACTAAATTCACGGTGATTGATGGGCACACTGAGATAGGGATGGAATAGAAAATTAGTGTTAATAGGGGAGAGACAGAGTTTGAAATACTCATCCCCAACTCCGAGTTAGTAGGGAATAGACAAACATATATCATTTATGTATCATAGACTAGGGTCAAAGGATAAAACACCATGCACAAGTGGTGAAAGTGAAAGGGGATAAGGGATGTACGATTCAAAAGCAACAAAAAAGAAACGCAACAACAAGTTCACTACATAAACACAACGGTAACTCAATTACTTATCCAAAAAAAACTAAATAAATGTCCAATTACCCATAGGTTCAGAGATTAGTACGTCAGCCTTTTCAGGCAGCTCTACCTCTTCAACCTTGCCTTTAATCACCTATGGATAAAATACTTTGTTAGCAACAGATCATAATCTAAAAATAGAAACTGCAATTGTATTAAAAACGACAAATAAAATACCAAATTCAAACTACCGTTATTCGTTCTGCCAAAGCCGGATTGCCTGCAATAAGCTTACGTGCATAATCAGCCATTTCAGAAGCCTCTACAGCATATACATGCTTTGCTCCAGCCTGGATCCAAGAAAATGAGAGAGGAAATGTACAGTCCAAGATATCATATAAATAGTTGAGCGAACAAAAAGTGTATAATTTTATTAAAAAAAACAGCTCGCGTTTTACCTGTGCGGCAAACAATGACAGAATACCACTACCAGCCCCAACATCAACTACCACCTTCCCATTAAAATCTACACGATTCTCCATCACAGCCGCGTAATAGGTACCTGTAGCAAATAAAAAAGGGTGTTGACACTTGACACCATTTTCTACAATCATGCAAATGATACAGAATGTTGTATTTACATTCAGCTAACAGGTTGCGGGACGACTGACGGCAATCATCTCAGTTATTACAGTTAGTAGTCAACAATCGAGTTTTCTACTATAGTTAATCTACAAAAAAACAACACATCTATAGACTATATAAAAAACAATGGAACTAGCCAGAAAATAGATATATACCTGTCCTCACATAGTCTTGCATCATATTCTGTTGATGGAGCAGTTGCCCATAATAATGAAAATACATTTTAGCCGATGACGCCTCGGTCTTGTCATCAAATTTACATTTCGAACTGGACAAAATTCCATTTGGAAGCAGTGATCCTGAAAGACAAAACAGTTAAGACCGCTAGATTGTTATGTCTGCATCCCAACAGAAAAGCGAGTAACGGGCATGTTTAGAATAGAAACTTCATATCAAATTAAATAATGATTCCAGTGTTACATTACAACTATAAATGAGTATCTAACATCAAGGTAGAGGATTAAAAGGCCTTAGTGATAAACCCAACTCATGACAAGAGTAACTTAACTCGTTCTCCATCGACTACTAGAAAGCAGCTGCCAAAAACAAATGTGCGACAGAAATATGGAAACAGTCTATAAAGAGGCGTTTTTGACTGCATTTACGTACTATGTTAACAAATGCATCTGAATACTTGAAATCAATCGACCCACTTTATTAATACCTAACCCATAGCGCTTCTACAAGATTATGTATAATATTGATAACGTGTTGAGATAACTACGGATCAAACCATTTATAAGTTCAAGCTTGCAGACAAAATAAATGACGATTCAAGTTGCCGAAGCTCAAAATTATGACGTTACATATAGAGCCCATCACATAGCAAATGGGGAAGTGGAAAAGTAAAAAAAATGCTGCAGTTTCATATTTTTAGTTACATTGTATGTTTTTCACTGCCTAATCTAACTTTTATCATTCGAGTGTCAAAACATGTTCAAGAACCCAGTCTAACCAGTATTTTCGATAACTCATCACCCACATCATCAAGTACTTATGTTTCGGATATTATACGAATGAACGACCCTAATGAAGTGTTAATGTAATACTAGGCGACTAGACCATTAAACATGGATATGATTAAATAAAGGTCTATGAAGCCTTCTTCGCATATAGATAAACTGATTTACGATCAACTAGTTTAGTATTTAGCAGTCGATCATTTTCTCATATCAACCACCAAACCACATAAACATTGGATTACTGCATAATGAAAAATTAAAAATTTCAAAAACAAAATAATAAATGTTAGATCGTTGTCCGAGCATTAATGTAAAAGCAGGCACCTTTTGTTGCTTCTTTCTTCCATTGCTCAAACGCGCAATGAAAAGCCGTACTTTCCTCCTCATTTCTAAATCGAATAGTCACTCCCTTCGCATAAGACCCCTGTTTTTAAAATCACAATCATTGTTTGCATTTGGTAACTCAAAGTCTCAAAGAACTCAACTTTTCTCCTAACAACAACAAAAATCTAACAAAAGACTCAACCTAAACGCGACTTCACTATTCCAAATTACCTCGTCATACATCTCAACATAAATTGATAATTCACCAGACAAAAGAAACGATAATAAATTCAAAAACGCATCATACCTCTTTATTTTCGGATCCTTGTTCGCTCACGCAAATTGATTCAACTGCACTCAACTTAAATAACTGTAAATTTGAAAAAATAAAACATTAACATCACTATCAATCGATAATCAACATAATACCTATGTTACTTCGACACAACACAACACCTCGACACTTCATTTCAGACCGAAAATTTGATGAATTGGCACAAAATAACCGAATCCGACACTCCGACACTTTCAGCAGTCGAGTCCACGTAACATAGCGTACTACTACTACTACAAGTCTACAACTACAAATTAACTACACTAAATTTCAAAAGTTAGCTTAACTAAGCTTATAAAATCAAATAAATCAATAATTATTGCAAAATAACGTCTTTTTACATATAAAAACCGTGTAATAAATAAATAACTGTCTTATTCAATAATCTATGAAAACGAATTGCGATTTACGACGAATCAATTCAAAGTATTACGACGAACCTGAGCGTTACAAAGATCGATAAGTAAGCTAGAATTAGGTTTAGAAACATGGTGAAATCGAAGTTCGGCGACGCCGGAATCGGCGTAGAATACGGCGGAAGACGGCGACGAGGGAGGAGACGAAGCGGCGGCGATGGAGGAGGAGGAGGTGAGGAGAGAGACGGATGCTAAAGTGAAGTCAAGGTGTTTAGGGGAATTTTCCGCCATTGTTGTTGAAGTGAAGGTCAAAATTAGGGTTTTGTTGGAGGTGGAGGGACTAGGAAGTGAGAGTGATGGAGATTGTTGGAGGCACAGTGTTGTTTAACGGGAATACTCCTTTAATTAATAATACTCGTATATCACTTTCTATGAAATTGTTGTATACATCGGATGTACTATATATGATATAATCGGATACGATTATACGAAGTATATATTTAGTATTGAATCAGAATTTAAAGAATTTCCAATTTTATTGTATTTTATTCTATTTTGATCTTTTGTGTTTTTTTAAGGTGTATTCACTATTTATAAAAGTTGGATGGTATTTATGATTTTGCGGTATTTATAATTGAACGTAGTAACGATTTCTCATGAGTTTGATCGTTAGTTCGTTACATTAAATTGAGTGTTTAGGTATTGTTAATTAGTATACGAATTTCTAGGAAATTCTTGAATACATGATATAATCGGATACGAATAATACGATTATACGGAGTACATATTTAGTATCGAATTAGAATTCAAAGAATTTCCAATTTTACTGTATTTTATTCTATCTTGATATTTTGTGTTTTTTTTAAAAAAAATATTCACATGTATAAAAGTTGGGTGGGATTTATGATTTTACGGTATATCAGCTGAATGTAGTAACGATTTCTCATGAGTTTGATCGTTAGTTCGTTACATTAAATTGAGTGCTTAGGTATTGTTAATTAGTATACGACTTTCCAGGAAATTCTTGGATACATCGGGTGTTCTATACATGATATAATCGGATACGAGTAATACGATTATACGGAGTACATATTTAGTATCGAATCATAATTCAAAGTATTTCTAATTTTACTGTATTTTATTTTATCTTGATATTTCGTGTTTTTTAAAAATATTCACAATGTATAAAAGTTGGTTGGAATTTATGATTCCGTGGTATATCAGTTGAATGTAGTAACGATTTCTCATGAGTTTGATCGTTACATTAAATTGAGTGTTTAGGTATTGCTAATTATTAAACGACCTTCTAGGAAATACTTTGATACTTCGGGTGTACTATATATGGTATAATCGGATACGATTATACGTATTTAGTATCGAATAAGAATTCTTAAAGTATTTCTAATTAAATATTGTATTTTATTCTATCTTGATATTTCGTGTTTTGAAAAATATTCACAATGTATAAAATTTTGTTGGGATTTATGATTTTGTGGTATATCAGGTGAATGTAGTAACTATTTGTTATGAGTTTGATTGTTACATTAAATTGAGTGTTTAGGTATTGTGCATTTGCTTGATAGTGTTAGGCGACCGAAGATGGGGTATGTGAGAAAAAATGTTAGTGGTTGAAGAAGGTGACATTGCGGATCAATTCATCGTACTAAATGTTAAAAAAAGTTGATAAATGAGAGTATATACTTGGAGACAAGATAATACTTCATATTGCAACAATGGTGGACAACTTCCCTAAACAAAATCTTTAGGAGTTTCAAATTTAATAATTAAAGGTGATAATATAATATATGTGTTATCAACTCGATTCGCAGAAGTATTGTCAAATATGTGAAGTTGGATCTTCATTTTTTTAAGGAAGTGGGTAGTTAAACATTGTCACCGTGAAGTCAACAAAGTTGCCAACGGCTTCCGTTGAACACTCTTGTCCCACTCTTTCGAGGTGGTTTCAAAGTGCATGGCTTCCACTCACCTCTCACTTCGCTTATCCAAAAGGATGAATAGATTGGTTCGACGCTCGATGTTCGATCTAGTTTTCTTGCCTTATATGTGGCTTATCCAAAATAACATTGCAAACGAAAGAAACAAAAAACTATATACCTAAATAATAGACATGTTAAGATTTGAGTTACTCTTAAATGTGAGACGGTTTCATAAAAAACTACCGAGCACTACTCATTGTGTATGAGCTTTGTTGATATTTGGTTTTAGTATAGCAGGGTACAAACGAATGAGTAGTAATAATACCAATGATGAAGAGATCAAAACATACTCGAACATAAACTTCTCAAATAAAATTGTGGCAGAAATGCATGACGGATCCGCAAAACATAGTCATATATGTGTATACCAACATACTATGACAGCAATCTGTATCAGGTTTGATTAAACGAAGCAAATAGCAGTAGTAGTTTATAGTAGTACGCTAGTAGTGAAGGGTTTGCGAAGACGCAGCAAACATAATTTCCTCATGGAGATGATAAGCAGAGGCTCCATATGTACAATGCGGTTATAGGCCTAATGACTCGTCGTGATTTTGATAATGGATTGACCATGAAGAGCAGGAAGATTAGACTCGCAAAAGTTTTGCCATGATTCTTGCTTTTGTTCTTCATTTTCAGGATATAGCTTGTAGACTGACATGACAATGTTCCGAGCAGCTTCCCTAGCATCAGGTAGCCTGTCGTTCAGCAATTTAGCTGCGGATTGAACCAGCAAAACCAGGCCAAATTCCTGAAGTTCTTCAAGACTCTGCGAGCAAAACCATGTCAATCAATTAACTAAATGCAATTTCAATTCTATTATTTTATCCATACTGATATTCAAGTTCAGCAATATTAGCTTTCACAACCATTTCTACCCAACATTCAATTAGGTGCGACTTTTTAAAAATAATAATATGAAAATAGTTGCGTTCAAGAATCACACGTGACCAGTTTTGCCTCGCTTATCTCTATATATTTGAGAATTAATAGTTCAAGTTGACATTATAGTATAAAGGCGACAATGTAAATGTGATGGACAAATAAAACGCCTGAACGGAGTATCACTCAGAGAGTCAAAATAGGAGAATGAGTTTATTTACCATTCGGGAGACACATTTAGAGAGGGATGTAGCAGCTTTAGCTCTGACTTTAGGATTGTTATGTCCAGCATATGTCTGAAGCTTTTGGAGTACAGGAAGAGGAGAGATAGACTGAACCATCGAGTTTAAGGTCTTGTCTGCTTCCTCACACACAAACCGCTTGTCTTGAGATGCTTTCAGCAATAGTTGCAGCAGCTGTAGGTGTCACCAGAGAAGTTGTCAATGATGTGAAATTCATAGACTGAAAACAACTTTAATGCGGTAAAAAAAATCAGAAAACTTAGACGGAAGGGGGAAATTGCCATACGGAAGGAGCAATATATACGAATTTGGCTCTGTCATACGGAAGGGGGAAATTGCCTTGAAGGCAAGTAAATGAAATAGAAACATAACAAAATGTCAACATGATTATTAGAAAATCTCAGTTAAGCTTAGGACTGTGTGTATCACCACCATAAAGCAGTGAGAAACACAAAGCAATTTATTTACAACTAAATTGTTGTTTTTTCTTCGCTTCTAGCTATTATGTGGTGTTTAGACAAATTTGTCTTATCTTTCAAATTCAACATTTATGCATTTTTGAAACGAATGGCTGGTAAAGTGGTAAGGGTTTCGATTGGATGATAACGAAGAAGTGAACTAATAACACAAAAAAACAGGGCAATAAATAAAAGAAAGGGTGTCTGGTGGGGTTGGGGATTAATGGAGTGTCCTATGACGCAATGAAAGAGGAGCGGTTGTCGGTTGTTTCATACTTGCATATCATCAACCACTTGGATAATGCAAGGACAACGTAATCAGATATGGTTGTGAACTGAAATATATATAAAAAAAAAGCTTAAAACTTAAATTACAGATTCAGATAGCAAATCTCCAAAAAATAGCCACTACAGACCATGTGAGACGGAGACCAAGTGGTGCAATTATTAGGATACTAGAAGGGTGAAGTGATGAAATTGTGAGATAAGAAAATAAGACAGGGGAATCTGAGAATGATTAGGGATTGACCACAAATCATAGAAAACAACTCACAGTAACTTATCAGAAATTATGGGACGAGTAAAGGCTTGTTTTTATTGATGAACTTCGCTGAAGAAACTGTGCACCCCAAAACTTTTAGACTGCTGAAGAGGCATACCTACATCTCCCAAAGTTTGCTACATCTTGAACTTATGATTGGCAAGGATATAACCTCACACCATCAAGTTAGTTGTTTTCTTAAATCTTCTTGACAAATTTCGCACAATTTATCTTTATATATTTACAGAAAATATTTAAAGTTGATATCTATTGACCAACAAAATGGAATGGTGATGTTATAAATGGGATGGAGGCCGTAGATGGTTCATGGTTCCATGTTCTTGCGACGAAAGAGAGCATACAAGGAGTAAGCTACATCTAGATGAAGAACAAGGTAAGAAATAAATAACATTGTTTACTGTTTACGCCAACATACAACTCAAACTCACGGACTCACTAATCAAAAAGTAAACACGAAGTACGCTACAGAAGGCCAGCACCGACAAATTTGTTTAAACTATGCCAACAACATCGTAATGAAAGCCAAAACAAGGTCATTACCAGGTTATCAAATGGACCCGATAAAGTAGGCTCCAGTAGCTTATCACGATAGGCTGTAAAGATATCTGCGGCAGTCATGATTGTTGTCTTGCACAAAGCACTTCTCGGGTTTTTTATGGACTTCACCAAAATCAACATAACTGGTTCGCTGATTACCATATAACATTAGCATACTATTAAGTATTAACCAGCTGAATTTACTTCTACCGACTACATGATCAAAAAAACCCTAACTAAACTTCACAAATGCTGAAAATTCTTACATCAAAGGAAGTAAGAGATCAGAGTGGTAAAGAGCCAGTCTCCGAGTATCATTCAGCGATTCACAAACCTCAATCCAATTCTTTGATTCCAAACCCGCAATCAACCCCTGAAATTTCACACATTAAGCACGAATCAGATCCAATTTACATAAAACAAACTTTCAACAATTTTCATAACCTTTATAGTAGTCAACACAGGAAATGTAAAAATACACATAGAAATGTAAAAATCAAATGCGAATCACACATCAATTTTCCTTCCACTAAATTCAAATTTTTCGAACATTAACATCTAATCTCAACAACCTACATAAGCGGGTATAAGTAAATCAAAACAAATAGAAATCTCAATAAGCTAGCAATTTCAGACAAAACCTATAAATCTCGGGGCATTTTCCCTACAACATTGCGGTCTTACACAAGTATAAGGTATAGATCATTTCAGTAACTACGTCTTAACATTCATGAGCCATATTCACGGTAGTTGCGATCCAACTTTCACAATTTTAACATAAAACCCGCCTTACAGAAGACTTTACATCACGCAATATTTTAGGTAGTTGGGATCCGTTTTACACAGCATTAGCATGAAATCGTCCTAACGAAGCAGAAATTCCCGTAAAATAACGAGTTCCAACTAAATTTGTAAAAGTCCGGAAATTTTTCCGCCACCATTACACAAGTATATCGTAAAACGGATCCTTTCGGAAACTACATTTTAGCATTCGCGGTTCATATTCCAAGTAGTTGGGATCCGCTTTACACAGCATCAGCATAAAACCGCCTTACAGAAGACTAATTACGGAACACGAAAACATCAAATACACAACTGACATCGCTTAATAGTCAATACCCACAAAAAACGAAGCAATACCCACAAAAATTGAAGCAAAACCCACAAAAAATCGACCAACGAAACATTAAATAAGCAAGAATAACGCACAAATCACCAAATAAAACGAAAAACTAAGCAAGAAAAAAATGAATTTAAGGATAAATTATACCTGAATCTGGGTATCAGGGTTAGAGAGAGGAGTAAGTTGATCGGAAGAAATGTAATCGATTGTGATTTCAGGAGGAGGAGCGTCGCCAATAATGGTAGGAGTAGGAGTAGTAGTAGTATCAATGGAGGTAGAGGAAGCCATTGTTGTTGTTGTTGAGAGAGAAAGAGAAACAAAATAATTACGAGGATTTTTGAGGGATGAAATTTTGAAGAAGTGAGAAAGTGTGTAGAGTGTGATTTGACCTTTTTTTGTGTTTTACTTCTTTTTTTGAAATTTTCAAAATTTGAAAATCTCATCTAATTTGTTTCAAGCCCATCCCTTGATGTGGGGCAAGTTGGAATTGGTGGAACTGATCCGATTTGAATTGACTCGACTCGACTCAAATAGATGAAGGTAAGTAGATCTGGTGAATGGGTCAAACATGTCGGGTTTGGGTCGGGTCATCTCGGGTTTGCTCAATCTTTTGGGACGGATCAGGTCGCTTTCAGGTTTGGGTCAGCTTCGGGTTTGGGTCACTTCGGGTTTGGGCCATTTCGGATATGGGTCATTTTGGGTCGGGACATTTTAGATTCATATCCGATTTATAGAGGCCATTTTCAGGTCACAATGATCAAGTTAGATTTCAAGTCAAGCCCGCGTCAAGCCAAACTCGCACGAGCCGACTTGGACCAAACCGAGTTTAAGCTGCACGTGGGTCGTCTCGTCTCATTATCACCCATAATCACAATAAATTGGGTAATTTAGGATCATTTCAAGTTGGGTCGTCTATAGGTCGCTGGTTTCGGGTCGAGTTAAATTGAGTAGGGTCTCTTTCGGGTCAGTCAAGGTTCGGGTCGGGTCGGGTCAATTCGGGTTTCAGGTCATCCTCGGGTCAGGTAATTCCGGGTCACTTTCGGGTCTTGGGTCAGCCTTATCGAGTCGGGTTATTCGGGTCGGGTCAGTTTTGTCAGGTCTAACGGTAAGTCTATCACAAGTTGTTTGTGACGGCTCAAATAATAACCACGTGAGTAGAAAAAGAAAAAGATAACAATAATTTAAAATATGATCACGATATATCAAAATTAAGAATAAAATCAGTCTCTTATTCAATAAGATTGATTTAATTGTTATGAACCTTGGATTTAATGAAACTGAGAATCATTTTGTTTTAAATATGATACAAAAGATGTTAGTTGTATTATTTGTCCGAAAATATACCAATCACTTTCTAACGAGTTTTTTCGATGCACTTTGTATTTGTATATTGTTTTTTTTTAAAAAAAAAATTCGTCTTATACAAAATTTAGTTAAGAAAATTAAAAAGTAATTTAAATCAGAGTAATATAATAAAAAAATATTTTTAACACCACAATCTACGAAAGCCAATACACGGGGGCCTCCACTAGTTTAGATTAACCCACTTCATGTTAATTGAGTAACATAACACTCTTTTTTGTAAAATACTTTGGTAAAATTATTGCCAAACACCTAAATTTTTTCCTAGAAATAGCTTGCTTGCTAAAAAAAACTCATTTTGAAAAACAAAAACAATTTTTAAAAGGTAGGCCAAACAGTTAATCTTTTAGTTTAGTGGCACGAAATGTTGTGATAGCAATTTTTGTACAAAAAATTATATTAATACATTTATTCCCGTGGATTTTTGTAGGAGTTTCACATGGTAAGGTTTATAAGATCATCCTAATTCTATTAACCTTTTTAGTGATTGACGGGTATGCCTCGATTTCGGTCAATAACTCATACTTTCTCCACAAAGAAATATGGTTTCTAGTCATCATAATATTCTCACAAATTCTCATTTGTGACGGACCGACTTATCGCAAGTCTGCGACGAGTCAAATCCCCCTCACAAAGAGCAAGTGAGGGGCAAGTGGGGGGCAAATGGATCCACCCACTTGTTATTTGTGAGAGAGATTTTACCCGTCGTAAGCTTACGACGGGTCGCCCCGTCACAAGCAAGACTTATTGATTCGTAATATTCTACGCTCTATCCAACTATATCTTTTTTTTTGTTGAAATTTAATTTTGTAAGGTAAAATTCTTATGATTCTTATTATGTTACTACTTCTCACCGGATTTCAATTCAATAAATATATAGTTTGGAGTCAAAAGTGTGTGTTTGACCTAACTTGGAGGGTGAAATGTGCACAAACTTAAAATACAAAGTTTAGAGTTAAAAGCACTTTTTGGCCTAACACCAAAATAATTTAAAAGCTAAAAAAAGTTTCTCAAAAGCTAAAAAGTATTTTTTTGCCCATAAAAATATAAGCATCAATTTGATACTTTTAGGGGTTGTTTGGTTACCATTTAAAATCACATGAATTGTAATTCATGGGAAGTACAAATATTGTATCTTGTTTGGTTGAACAAAAACATGGGAATTAGAACTTCCCATGAATTAAAATTCCTCCAAAATGGAGGAAGTTGCTTACCTAGCCCCCTAGGTAAGCGACAATTCCTATGAAATTCTAGTTTCTACATGCAACCAAACACTTTTTGACAATTCACATGAAATGTAAGTTGATGGGAAAAGCAAGTTCCTAGACATTGTAAATTCCTACGGTGAATCAAACGACCCCTTAGTTTTTGAAAACTCCTTTTAAAAAATTAAGCTCAATAAATAGAAACTCATTTTTAAAAGTTTAGCCCAAATATACTCTAACTAATTTTCTACAATTATTTGAAATATCAAATAAATAACACGCGATACTTCTCCTAATTAACCGCCATTTCCAAGATTTATTTAGTCACTCGTCAGGACCGAAGGATTACTATTAGTATTACTATTACTATCCTGTCTGTTTCGCGACCGACCTTCATCCAAAAATCAAAACAGCCAATTACCCCCAAATCAGAAACCCAAGAAAAACCCTAATTAAACAAATCATCAAATCACTCCAATTTTTTCTTCTTCATAATCTTCAAATCATTATCGACGTCGCGACACCTTCAATTCCCGCCTAATTCTCGATTCAAGTAAGTACGAGTTAATTCGAATTGAATTGTTCATGGTTGAAATTAGGGTTTTTTTGTTTTTAATCAGTAAATGGGTGCAGTAAGTATAATTCGAAAGCGTGCTAGTGAATGTTATAGTTTATACAATTCATCACCATCGGAATCGATTGATTTTCCGAATTATCATAGTTTCTATAGTAATCAAATTGATACGAATGTTTTGAAAAAACGTAAAATTTCGTATTTGAATCAAGTGAATGTGGAGAGTAGTGTTTTACGATTGCAGCGGTATCCGGAATCGGTAGGAAAGGTACGGAGAGAGGTTCATGCGCCTTGCAGGTCGAAAAAATTTGGGTTTTTGTCGAGTTTGAGGAGCGGAGGATTGAAAGTTAGGGTTTGCGAGACACCGGAAAAGGAGAAGTGGACGATGGGGAATGTGTTTGGGAGTACGGAGAGATTGAAGCGTGCGTTTCATGCTAAGAAGCAAGCTGCATTAGATGTGTTGCAGCATTTGACGGTGGGGAAAGAGGTGGAGGAGAAAGTGGTGTCGGAGGATTCGAGTGATGTGGTGCTTATTGAGGATGGGAATGAGGTGAGGGCGGATGAACGGAAAGGGTTAGGGTTATTGATAGAGTCGCGTGATTTGGATAGGCGTGGGTTGGAGAGTGGTGTGGCGAGTGATGGGAATGTGTTGCATTCGACGGTGCTTGATCGTGAGGCGTATAAGGACTTGATTAGGAGTGTGGAGAAAAAGTACTCTTCTAAGTTGGATAATTTGAGTTCCGAAATTAAGTCAAATGAGGCTAAATGGCATTCGTTGAGGTCGCGGAGAAAGCAACGGGAGGAGAAGAAACAAGAGGAGCTTAAGAAACCTCAAGAGGTTGTTTTTCTTTTCCGTTCATTTCGTTTCTTCTCTTTTGCCATTACATGAGTCTTGTTGTCAATTATAATGTATGCTTTGTGGTACATTATGATACTGAATGTATTATTGAATTGTAGGATTTGTTGCGTGAGCCGTTTGTGCCACTTACTCAGGACGAGGAGAGTGAAGTTAACAAGGCACTGGCAAATTCTAACAGGTATTGGATCAAACCTGAATAAATTGTTTAAAGTCTTAGGCTGCGGGATTTGCTTGTATAACTATCTTTTGCTTTGCTTCATTAATAGGAGAAAGGTTTTAGTCACTCATGAAAACTCCAATATCCAAATTACTGGTGAAATATTGCAATGTCTGCGACCAGGTGCATGGCTGAACGATGAGGTTATTTGCTATTTTGCTCGGTTAACTTCAGTCATTTCTAGAGGACTTCCAGTAGTTATGGACGATTGTTTTTTAAGCTATGTAAAATATGCCTTTTTGTTCTGTGGTGTAGGTCATCAATGTTTATCTGGAACTGCTGAAAGAACGGGAAAGACGAGAGCCGAAGAAATTTTTGAATTGTCATTTCTTCAACACATTCTTTTATAAGAAGGTTAGTGGTAGTTTTATTATGGTGTTCAGTCTGTGCTGTTATGTTTGCTTTCAGTTAAAGTGTACTTTGTTTGTACTCAAATTGGTGTACACCACATGTGGAGTATTAGTTAGTGTTCCGGTCTTTCGTTTGTATTATTCTGCTCTTGGCAATAAATTACATTGGATTAATTCGCCATGCATTATCTATGAAACATCTATACTCCTGTTAGAAGCACTCAATTAAACGGTCAGCCAGCCAGCTGGCCAGCCTTCCAGCATGGAATACTTTGACCATATGTTACTATGAAACTAATATATCTTATTGTTTCTGAAATTGCTACGCAAACTAATACTCCATCTTATTGTTTTTAGACCTTCAACTGGTTGCAACTTGCATTTACTAATAATAAACGGGGCAAGGGCAAAATATGATAACTGATACTTTAGCATTAGCATTACTCAATGGTCCTTTATAGAATCTTTTGCTAAGGGCCGGTTTAGGCATATCATGAATTTTGATTCAATGTCAGAGTTAAAGGATACTAATCAAAATTTATTTTGTTAAGTATGCTTTTGTTGTTTGTACCATTCTTCTCTAATGTATCATCACATTTGTTTTTTCTCTATCTACACTTAGTTATGTGATGATTTAGGAGTACTGTGCACAAGCTCGAATACATACGCAAATGAATTGTTAATTAATACATGAAACAATTTGGGTTAATCTGGACTTTTTCCATGCTGCCGAAATGAGCACGCGGAGAGCAATCGTTGTATCTCCTACTGATATACTCAGTATCATATATGGCTGCAATGAGTTGTGCTTTGCTGTTTATTGTCGGATGACTGTAGTATTCACTATTCGATGATTCTGAATGCAGCTGACAGGTGGGAGGAATGGGTATGATTATAAAGCCGTGAAAAGATGGACATCTTTAAGAAAGCTTGGGTATAAACTCAGTGAGTGTGACAAAGTAAGTTAGGCTTTTTAGTTTAAAATCCGACTGTTTTGCACCATTACTATGTTTACTAACCACTGATTTGGATGATGCCAGATATTTATACCTATCCATAAGGAGGTACATTGGTGCTTGGCAGTTATTAATAAGAAGGACAAGACATTTCAGTATCTGGACTCATTGGGAGGAAGAGATTCACAGGTTCTAAGAGCACTGGTATGTATCATAGAATCTCATTCTACACAACGTGAGCTCTTCCACTAGTTTACATTTTACACGGACTATCAAACTCCAACATGTAAGCCACATAGTACTTACGTATTATATTACTCTCTAGGCTAAATATTACATGGATGAAGTAAAGGACAAGAGCGATCAGGACATTGATGTTAGTTCTTGGGAGTTTGAGTATGCAGAAGACCTTCCTGAACAGCAGAATGGGTAAGTACAACCGTCTCTGTTGCCAGATGCATCCATTATTGTTTCTTTTAAACTCATTTTCTCAGGCTCTTGTTTCTACTATCTAAGTTAACAACTGTGCACGCTTTTCGTCCTGTGTTAAAAGAGAGATGACTAGAAAGATTTCGTTGTGGGTAAAAGGGGAGGGTGTTGCTTATGAAGAGAAGCTTGCTGTCTGTGTTTGATTTCACTTGTGTCTATGTCTGTGTACGATAATAGATTTCACCCCACTCTAAGAATTACCAGTTCAAGAGTATTTGATTTCCTATCACACCCACATCATACTCATACTTGAATATTCTAGATTGTTTCTGTATCATAATGAAATATGATGTAGATATTAATTTTATTTCAATAGATGATTCTTCCTTTGTTTTTGCATTTTGTTCGATCGTTTGACGAAGGGCCATTTATAAGTAGCCCAGCAGTTTTTCCATGTATTAAACTATTAGGAATGATTTATAAGAATCCTTGTGACTACATAACTTCAACTCTAAATGCAATGGGCTAATAATATCATGTGTGGTTTACATACTGTTCAATATGTCTTTCTATCTGTGTTCAACTTTGTTACTGTGAAGAGAATTAGTTGTTTGGTTCTTGATTTTTCCAAGTAATCTTTTCGTTCCCTTTTTCCTGCTGGTTACTTAAAGTATTATTAGGTTATTATCTTTTTGGTCTTCTTGTTTAGGATTTTACGTCATTATAGATGTTCAGAAGATAATTTTGGTGTGCGCAGGTTCGATTGTGGTGTCTTTATGATCAAGTATACCGATTTCTACAGCAGAGGCTTGGGGCTTCATTTCAGCCAGGTTAGTATCTTTTTGGTTGTTAGTTGCGGAGTTATTTGGAGTCTGTTAACGTGAATAGTTGTTTGGCATTGTTAATGTGAAGTGATAAACACTGACAAGGTTGAAAGAAGGAAACAGAAATAGTAAACAAAGGTGGAGCGACTAAAAATTCAAGTATTTCGAGTAAGGAGGGAAAGAGAGAATTCTTTTGACTAAGAGCTAATTTGAGATGCAAAGTTGAGAAATAAGCGCTTTATGAAAATCCAAGTACAAGCAATAGAAAGCCTTGACATTGAGAACAAATAAGAAACACAACTGAACGACTAACTTTGAATAAAAAGAAGCAACATCTCATTCCCTTTCGTAAACAGAAATTCCTCCCATTCCGTTGGGTTATATTTACTTTTGAAGCGGGTTTGATTAAAGCAAGTCCAGTTGACCTCATGGGTTGGCAAGGGTAAGAATGTCTTTGTACTTTGTAGTGAACAAAGCTTACCTATAAAAACCGTCCAAGCAGAAAAAGCGTAGACTACTATTGGAAGAGAGTGAGCGATGTGTTTTTCTACCTTAACCATTCTTTTGTAGTATATACGGAGTATGTAGTAAGCAAGTTTTGTTCGACTAATTTATGAATGTTACATTTATGCTGTAGGAAAGCATGCCATATTTTCGACGCAGAACAGCAAAAGAACTCTTGAGGCTGCAAGCTCATTGAAATGCTGCATAATCTTGAGAAATATGAAATGTCTACTGTAAGCCGATGAGCTTGTACATTTTTATGTAGGTTATTTTTTCACTTAGCTCGATCATTTAACTGGGAGAAGAAAAGAGACAACATCAGTGTCTGGACAATTTAGTTTTATGAAATTGCTAATTCATGTTTTTGAACTTTGATGTTCGTCTTGTTGTTCGAATGTCGCCTCGGTACCTGGTAGAAGTAAACACAAACTGGATATTGGTGTTTTGGAGTACAAAATCCGTTTTTTTTGTTCTAGACATGGACAGGAGCCAGGAGGCTACTGGATATATGGAATACTTTTAACTTGTAATTGTAAGACTCGTGGACATATCTATTATATGTTGCATTTGATTCATTAGACTTTTTTTTTTGTTAAGGAACTAGGTCGATCTTAGTGGGATAAGAATTAACCTATTTTATCATTTTGGATGAGCGAGGTAAGTTGAAGCCACTAACTTTCAAATCATCTAAAAAGAGTTGGTCATGACTCATGAGTGTCTAAACGAGGCCATAAAGCCAATAACTTTGTTGGTTTACAAAAAGGTTTAGTCACCACTTCTTCAATGAAACGTAAGTGGACGGGTCAAATATTACTCACAAGGGTAGGAAAAAACAAGCAGTTTGTAATTCCCTAAGTGTCTTATCTATTCAAGTGGGAGAACTTGAATCATTAATAGCTTGTGACGGATAATGCTTAAAAAAGACAAGCGAGACATATTGTTTTGATAATGTTTGAATTTCCACGTAATTTGTCAAGTACTACAAACTATGCTGACAAACTACGCTTACCTCTAAACCAACCAACGACTAAAGCGGGCTTTTTTTTTTTGCTAAACCAAGCTCGAGCATAATTTGTTTTTCAATAATCACAAATTCTTGTTTAAGATGTGTTGTCCTAAACTTGGACAGTTTGTAAAATAAGACGAGGTAAAATGTCTTAAAAACAACCGTGAACGGACATACTATTAATCCTCTTAACCTAGACTTGACCAGAGACGGATATATATGTCTTTTAACCGATCAATTGCTCCACACTCAAAATTAAAACATGATAACTAAGAATTTGATTTTAATTTTAATAATAATTAGGAGGAGCTATAAGTGCAATTAATCAACTATAATAAAGGGACAATTGTTTATGCATTACGAATTTAAGATCAATTCTTGAATTTAAATTTACGCAATGATTACTACAAGTGCGAATTACTTTTCCACATTTGAATTTCTGAATCTCAAATCTTTCACCAAACAATTATCATCTCATTTCACAATTACTCGTAACTCTTAGTAATTTCCAGAAATACGATCCAATTACTCGCATTTTAGGGTTAACAATTGAATTGATTCATTCGAATAGATTTAATTTCACATCGAAAGATCGCAATTTATAAGATACGAGTATACGACGATCACATTCATTTGTTATATTGGATTCGAATCCTCTTTATTTAGTAAGTAAATCGTTAGTTAGTAAGTTCAAGATTAATGTTCTTCAATTGTTAGTTAACCGCATAATTTGCGAAATTTTTGATGATTTTGATGAATGTATGTATTATGATTCTTTCTAACTAATGATTTAGTGAGTAAATCGTTGATTAATTGTTTACGAATTAATTATTTTTGATTTGTTTGTTAATTACGTAATATGATGGATTTTGATAAATGTATTCTGTCCAATTAGTGAGTAATTCATTGATTAATTGTTTACGAAGTAATTATTATTGAATTGTTTGTTAATTACGTAATATGATGATTTTGATGAATGTATTCTGTTTAATTAGTGAGTAGTTCGTTGATTAGTTAGTTACGAAGTAACATTGCGAAACTTTTGATGATTGTATGTATGTATTATTTCTAACTAGGGAGAAATTCGTCAATTAATTAGTTAAGAAGTAATGATTATTAATTATTACGAGTAATTAATAAAAAAATTGCGAAATTTTGATGAATGTATGCATCAATGCATGTATTCTCTCAAATTAGTGAGTAATTCGTGGATTAGTTAGTTATAGAGTAATGATTATCAATTGTTAGTTGATTACGTAATTCGCGAAACTTTTGATGATTTTGATGTATGTATGAATGTATGTATCCTTTTCGACGACTGAGTAATAATTCGTTTGATTAATTAGTTAGAGAGTAATGATTTTTAGTTGTTAGTTAATTACTGAATTTGCTAAATTTTTGATGATTTTGATGGATGTATGTATGAATGTGAAGGTTGGATAAGATAGATCTTGAAAAGTTGGCGCCCCAACGCAGGTCACAGCGCCACGTGGGTGGTCAGATGCAACAGAGTAATGCCACTGCTGCGGCGGCCGCTCTGTATGATCACCCTGGCGGTGGTGCTGGCGGAGATGCCGGTGCTGTTATGGCGCGCTGGCTTCAGTCTGCAGGGTTGCAGCATTTGGCATTTCCTTTGGGTTCTAATCAATTGCCTAATATGCTCATGCAGGTATATTTTCTGTGAATGTTTCTGAGTTTTGGAGGTTTATTCTTTGTGTTCAACTATTCAACGGTGTATCTAGGGTTTTACCAAACATCTGTTTGTTTAAGCTGGTTATAATGGTAAGTGTATGCTGTATTGGTGTTAGTTCAATGTTGTTTGAATGACAGTAATGCAAAATGGGCACTTGTTATCGCTTCGTCTTTTATGGTGGCCCTTTTCTAGTTGTTGCCTTCGGCAATGTGATCTCGGTTGCCTAAATTTAGTCAAACTGGGACAAAAACTGATATTATAAGTTGTATGCATATAAGTTATAACAGTGTTATTTCATTTATAATTGGGACCGACTTGTATTCAAATAACATAAGACCAAGTGTAATTAGAAAGCATCGAATGTGGACAATTTGGTTCTAGGATGTTTCTTGGGACAACATAAGACCGTGTGAATTTGGAGTAGGGTTGATTTTTGATTTTTTTGCAAAGAACTTATATCAACTTGCTCATTGCCTACTGTGTGAATTGTCTTGAAGGGTTATGGCCCACAATCAACAGAGGAGAAGCAGAGGATTTTGAAACTAATGAGAAACCTTAATTTAAATGGGGAATCTGGATCTGAGCCGTATACTCCCACAGGCCAGAGTGTTTCAGGGGACGGTTTTTACTCTCCAGATTTCAGGGGAGATTTTGGAGCTGGGCTTTTGGATTTACACACTATGGATGACAATGAACTTTTGTCCGAGGTATTATCCTACAGCATGCACTTATTTGATCTTATTGGATTTTTGCTGATCTTGTCATCCATGTTTTTCTAACAAAAAACTTCTGCGATAACTTTTATCGAATCTTTGAACTCTCTTTTTGAGCAAACAAATTGTATACGATATTCCTGTCTGTTTTTCTCGTTCTCTCATACATTTAACTTTTATTTAAGCACGTAATCTCCGAGCCCTTTGAGCCGCATTTTATGCCTGGTTCAACAGCAGCATATGATAATGATAGTAGTGAGGAGACCTATACCATCAACATCAGAAACCAAAGAGGACGAGGGCCAGCTGACTCAGCTGCTGAAGTTATGGTTGTCGGGAAAGATACCAGTTCAAAGGAAAATAATGTGGCGAAGTTAAGAGTTGTTGTAAGTATGATCTTATCTGTAGCGACTTAATTCTCGTTATTTTCAGTAAAAATTTAGATACATGTCTTGGTGTTAAATGGAACCATTTTTTGAATTATCTTATGGTATGAATTATAGCCGAACTTTTTTTGCCTAGGATATGCTTATGTGCTTTTCTATTGCAATATTTATTAATGATTAACTGCTTCAAACAATAGTTTATCTTAATTGAAAAGGCATTAGTAATTTGGTATTGCTATCAACTTATCAAGGCTTCAGAAAGATAGCTTTTGTCTGGATGAGTTTTGTTATCATAATTTGAAGCTATTGGAAACTGGAAAGAATAACGCCATCTTCCCCCTCTTTCCTTATATTTGTGGAATTGATTGAAGGGGGGAGGGTGTTGCTGAGGGCAAATGTCTAGTGTTCCATGCTAACATAAATTACTTGGAACTTGGAAATTATTTCTTGTGACCACTTTGTTGATATGGAACTACAGAAGCTGCTTTTGGTTCACACAATTTATCATCCCTTCTAACTTCGGGTTTTCAAATGTCTGCGGACAGTCCTTTAAAAACTGAGAGGGTGTTATGCTCTCTGGTTATTTGGGTCTTAAAACAGGTTGTAATTGATAACTTTCTTCCTGATTATATATTTGGCCCATGATTTTTCATTTTTTTTTCTGACATGATAGTATTTTTAAAATCGTGAGCTAATAGTCGAGTAAGTATGTTGCGTACTCTTACAGTATCCTTCTTTTGTTTGGTTGTTTACCCTTACGGAAATCTTCGCCACATATTCTTGAACGTGTGAACATCTTGGTGGAACGTGGAGGGATAGAGTGTACGTTTCCAAAGTAGGGATGTTTTGAAATTGCTACATAATTTAGACAAAAATGGAGAGGATGAGAGAGGTGACGTGTTATCTATCAAGAAAGAGTAAATTAATAATTACTTCCTTATAAGTTTCATTTTTCTAAATTTACTCCCTTATAAGTTGTTTTGCTAAAATTACTCCCATAAAGATCACTCTTATCAAAAATTGCTTCAAAACTCCAATTTAAGTCAATTATTTTATCTGTTTTTGAACTTATTTCGTTTGTGCATTAGCCAATCTATACTTTGAAAGGTAAAACAATGTAGACAAATGGGGGGAGTTCAAAAACAGACGAAATAAGTAACTTAAATTGGAGTTTTGAAGCAATTTTTGATAAAAGTGATCTTTAAGAGAGTAATTTTAGCAAAACAACTTATAAAGTAGTAAATTTAAAAAAGTGAAAGTAATTATTAAAAAGTGAAAGTAATTATTAATTTACTCATCAAGAAAAGAGCAGATTGCGATTTCACATGTTTGCAAAGGAAATTTAATAAGCTAAATACTTTGCTTTCAAACCCTTGTCTGACACCAGTCTGTTTACTTCTGTTGTTGAACCAAATAGGCCTAACTTGCAAGCTATATTGTGGAATGAGGTTATGAACCATGCTTTAATTCATCCGAGCATGTGGGTCCTTAGTAATAGTGTCTAGGTTCTGGAGGGAGAAATATAATTTGGAGTTAGAAACAATATTTTAGCCCTGTATGTGCTTTAATAGGAATGCCCACTTCTGTTTGAATGTTTATAAGTTGACAAAAGCAATATTTTGGCAGACCTATATTTTTCCTTCTGGAACCTGAATTATCGTATTTTATTCAACTTATCTAGGTTATAGTTACCTGATACCACATGGTCTTACGTATCATGGATTTGGTAGTGGCTGGGAAAAATTGATGCTCATGTGGAAAATTTTGTTGCGGCCTTGAGTAGAAATGCTTGCATACTCATTTTATTTGTGGATGATTTTATTTTATTCGTCGTAATTACTCATTTTGTTTTCGCATATAAACTTATTTATTTGGCTTAAGGAAAATGTTGAAATATAAATTTGTCTTATTCCTTTTTGTTGGTTTCGCCGTTTCGGTTGCATAGTGTCTTTGCCCATAACTATCTATTTTTGGCTCAAGGGATTTATTGACATATAAATAATATGGCACTGCTTTTCTAGGTCCGCAAGAGGCCTCTAAACAAGAAGGAGCTTGCTCGAAAGGAGGATGATGTAGTCACTGTATATGATAATGCCTTGTCTGTTCATGAACCCAAACTAAAGGTATTTTCTGGTCATGAATTGGCTTCTCTACATCTTTAACTTCAGATCTGATGAATTGACTGTAGCTTTCTCTTGAAAAAAAAGAAGCGAAAGACAAAATTATTTGCCAGTGAAAACTATATAATGACGGACTTTTGAAAACCTTAGGTGGACTTGACAGCATATGTTGAGAAGCATGAGTTTTGTTTTGATGCTATTCTGGATGAGCACGTTTCAAATGATGAGGTAGCTTTAGTTTTGGGTTGCTAGTGCATTCAAGCACATATGTTTTTTTTATCACATTTGTATTATTTGGATAAAAATGCTACTCCGTATATAGCTTGTTTGGTACATGTTGCACAGTTCTGTAATTTTTCTTGTGTTATTTTATTCTACAACCAGGTATATCGTGATACTGTTGAGCCAATTATTCCGACAATATTTCAGCGCACGAAGGCGACATGCTTTGCCTATGGGCAAACTGGTATGTTATATGTAGACTGTACTTTTTTTTTGTATATAGTCATACTCCAGGTTCTTGAAAAGTAAGAGCTACCTAATATGTTTTCATTGCTCTTTACAAACTTGCTTTCCCTATGGGCGCTTTCGTATATGGATTGTCCACCTTCTTGTTTTGGGTTTAGTATAGTTTGTTGTTAAGTAAGATCAAAGGATGGAGTTATGTGTAGTACTTTCCCTTTTTATGAATAATATAATTTTGTGGGTTGCCAGTGAATGAAATTACATTATTTTAGTATTCATGTTACCATGGCTATGCTTATTGATTGCATAAATTTTTTGTTAGGATTTATCCATCACCATCATAGTTTGCTCTTTATAGGGGAGCTGAGGCTAAGCGACACATAGCATATTTTGTTAAATTAAAACTAAATTATCTTCGCTTCTTAATTCTTATTGTAATTTATCATATTTTAAACAATTCCCCCCCTAATATTTGAGTTATCACTTGCTTGTTCAGGTAGTGGCAAAACATTCACCATGAAACCATTACCAATCAGAGCTTCTGAAGACATTGTAAGATTGTTGCACCGTCCTGAATATCGTAACCAGAGATTTAAATTGTGGCTCAGCTACTTCGAAATTTATGGGGGAAAACTCTTTGATCTTCTTTCTGACAGAAAGTATGATTCATGCGTCTAGAATTCACTTTTATTTTGTTTTTTCCATTTTAAGATTGGGTCAGCCTTTTCTACTATTTCTGTATAGTACAGTAGTTGTTTTTGTTCAACACGGCCGGCGGCATCTTTTGTTAAACACATTTCTGATTATTAAGATGGGATAACGAAGAGTAACATGCTGCAGTAATGAAATATATAATAGCATTTATAGTGGTGTCGTCGTACCTTTGAACTACTCACATATCAATTGTCGAAGAACTCATCAATTTTTCACTGTATAGTATTCTTTACATTCGCTTTAATAACCAAGGCTTGTTTAGTTATGTATCAACCTTCATTATGGGTCACTCGGAAAGACCGCAAGTGTGTTAAGATCCAAGATTATAAGTGCATACCAATAAGGCTCTGATCCCCCCTCTTTACCCCATGCCCCAACATTTACAGTTTTCACGAAGCACTGGGTAATGTTGCTGTTTGCTATGGTTGACTAAAGTGTAGGCTTGAGAACTTAGTTACTGTACAAACTGAATGATAAATTATCCATACATGGTTGTAGAAAACTTTGTATGAGAGAAGATGGACGACAGCAGGTCTGCATTGTTGGACTACAAGAATTCGAAGTTTCAGATGTTCAAATTGTAAAAGAGTATATAGAGAAGGGGAATGCTTGTAGAAGTACGGGATCCACAGGCGCCAACGAGGAGTCCTCAAGATCACATGCTATCCTTCAGCTTGTTGTGAAGAAGCATAGTGAAATAATAAAGGACACCCGAAGAAACTCAAACAACGATGGAAATGAATCAAAGAACGGAAAGGTGATCGGAAAGATTTCCTTCATTGACTTAGCAGGGAGTGAGAGAGGTGCAGATACTACTGATAATGATCGACAAACTAGGTACTTTCACCTACTCATATTCTTTTCTTCACTTGTCTTCCCCTTTGCATCAACATAGAATAAAATAGACAAAGGAACAATAGAGGGCAAGGAGTCCATGTTGCAAATTGCAAATCAGTTAGTACTCCATTGCCATATAATTTAGTACTCCTTCGAATATAGTGAATTGTATAATTTGTTTTTGGGACTGTCTTAGGAAAAACAAAAACAAAAAACGTGGGGTCTTGACTCTTGAGTACCAAGTTACTAAATCATCCCTCCACTTACTAAAATGTTCGTAAAACAGAAATTTAATCTGTACACTGTTTGCTGTTTTCTCTCAAACTGTGACCCCTCTCCCTCCCGTGTCAAGTTCATAATCCAGGAGTTACTATTCCCTTTTACCAACAATGAAGTTCCTACTTCCCTTTTTTTATTACATGCAATCTTTCCTTTCGGTAAATTATTTGTGGTTATTTTGAGTTATGACCCACCTCTTTCCTTAACTTGCATTTATCTCCGCATGTTATTAGATTTTCTCAAATATTGCACTCAGCCAAGAAGCCAGTAGGAACTTTATTCATGGTCAGTGAGGGTATTCTTCTGAAAGGCATCTCTCTCTTACTATCGTGGCAGACGTTATTAAGTCTCAAGTCTTAACCATCTTGGGCGGGCATTGTGTTCTACCTAATTAAAACAATATTTAGTGAATGACTCGGTGACCATGATATTAACACATGCATGACGAGGAAGAACGATCTTGTGGCCTAATTATTGGATTGTGGCTGGCTGACTCTTGCATTTTCAATTGTCAATTCCTTGTGCATCATTCTGCAATTGTCCATGATGAGTTGCTCGTGTTTTCCTGGTCCTCGTCATTTTAAACCTACATATCTACTAGAAGTTGTCTCTGTCTTCTTTTCTGCTCTCACCATTCAGATGCTTATTTCCTAGTGTATATGTACCACCCTTTTTTCTGACTCGCTTGGTTTCTTTCAGGATTGAGGGTGCTGAAATTAATAAAAGTCTTTTAGCTCTTAAGGAGTGCATTCGTGCTCTTGAGAACGACCAGCTTCATATTCCATTTCGGGGGAGTAAACTCACTGAAGTTCTTCGCGATTCCTTCGTTGGCAACTCAAAGACAGTCATGATATCGTGCATCTCTCCTAATGCAAACTCTTGTGAACATACCCTTAATACATTGAGATATGCAGATAGGTAACCATGGTTTTGAGAAGTTTTGTTTCGCTGATCTGTGCCACAAATAAATATTAACCCTCGGAAGACTGACAGGGTAAAGAGTCTTTCCAAAAGCGGGAATTCAAAGAAGCAGACAATATCGGGTTCACTACCAGTTGTAAATAAGGAGTCCTCATCTGTACCGTCTTCGCAAGTGTTAGCTGACATGGACGATGTTCAGGAGCAATTTCCTGAAGGTAGAGCAGTCACTGGTAATCGACGGGCTGTAACAAATGCTAATGTGTCGTTTAACCCTTCATCGGATTCAGTAAGCCCCCTGCTACTGTTTCTTCTAGCTACAACCGCAATGGGAGAGATGTCAATGCAGCTGCTTCTGGTTTAGATAAGGACAAAGTTGAGATAACAAGTACCTACAATTCCAAACCATATGCATCGTATTCTCAAACTTCTGATGCAGACGAGAGCATTGAGGTGTCCCCTCCTCGCAGGAAAATATCAAGTAGGGATGAAAGATCAGAAAAGCTTGAAACCTGGCTACAAAAAGAGGGTGGTGGACCTGACCCATCTACCATCAGTAAGAAATCTCAAAGTACAAGCACTTCAAATAATGTGCCACCCAGGCATTATGAGCCTGAACCCTCGGTCAATGATGGAAATATAAATGCAATATTGGAGGTATCTTCTTTTGATTGATATTCTTCTACTTCGCGGCATTAATTTAATGTTTAATGGTGTTTTAATTTGCTCATTTCTTTTCTGTTTCCTTTGTCGTTAGGTAAGATTAGGTTAGTATGTTTGATCAATTGTTTTTCCCTCATTTTGGTAGGAGGAAGAAGCCCTAATTGCTGCTCACAGGAAAGAGGTAGAAGACACGATGGTCATTGTTCGTGAAGTAAGCATTTATATATAGCTGTTGCCGCTTATGTTTACTATCAGGAAAAAATGGTAGTCACTACTTGCTACTTCACTAACGATTATATACCACATTATACAAATTAATACGTATTGCGAAAGGACTTCAAAATAGTACCTTAAACTTATTATCATTTGTTTTTTTTTTCTTCTAATTTTCTCGATACTCCTGCTTTTTCTTATAAGTCAACAGTTTGTTGAACGATAAAAATCTTTCAACATAGGAAAGATTTAAAATGGATAACACCCTTGAACACTAAAGTTTGTTCTTGTTGGCCTGATATATTTTTGAAAGCATTTGTTGATGTTTGACATTTGTTTTGTGACAGGAAATGAAATTGTTGGCTGAAATTGATCAGCCAGGAAGTCTAATCGACAATTATGTATCTCAGTTAAGCTTTGTGCTCTCACGAAAGGCAGCTGGGTGGTTAGCTTACAGGCGCGGCTAGCCAGATTCCAACATCGGCTAAAAGAGCAAGAGATTCTTAGCCGTAAAAGGTTTCCTCGCTAACCATATTGTTCCTATTTTAACGGCCGGCTTGACCACCATCACTTGCATGTGGGTTTGCGTGTCCAAGCTTCTGTGGAAAGAGTAGTGTGGCATGGTATATATGTGCTTTTCTTATGGTAAATTATACTTTTATTCATTTGTACTCAATACGGTGGAGTCCTTTATTTAGACGGGGTGGTAGTCTGGTTGATGGAATGGTTTCAGGGCGGAATTAATTCATAGGATACGTCTTCTAATTTGAGTAAGAAATCACATTGTCATTGTGTATGTACATTTAGATCATTTACAGTTTCTTGTAATTTGCATATGGATCACATTGAGAGGAAATCGTTGATTGTACTTCCCATTTGATGGATTTTGACCACATGTACGTCTCCAAAAGTTTCAACAGTGGTAGATTTCGATGGAGTTCCTCCGGAAAATCAATCATCGTCGATCACTCCTTGTATCCTAGTAGCTCCTTTCATAGGAAGCATTTGGTTTGTAGAATGATATGAGTTTGAAATCAAGAATCAAACCCGGGAAATGTTGATTATATAACACCGTTTGAGACTGTAACTTTCTTTCTATCTTTCTTTTGAAATGTTGAATTGCTATCGATCTATTGTAGACGATTACGACTGATTTTACTATGGATTTAGGGAAGAAAAGTAAAGGACTTCATCGTTCACACAAAGCAAATGTGTCTCTGCTTGTAAGATATGCATTAGATGTCTGGATGTCCTTGGCCTCTGATCTCACTTGGCTTAGCTGATAATGAATTGAAAATACAAAAAAGATTGGTGGTGGATAGATGACGGAGAAGGAGACGAGTTTCGACTAGTATCTGTAACTATGTAAGGCAATTTTACGTAAGCATTTCGTATTAAGTAAACTGGATAAAACAAACAAGTAATCATGATCCATATTAATGGAAAGTATTTATTAAGTAACACTGTCTTACACATATATTTACGAAATCTTTTTTAGCTTCGTAAATCCAAACCTTCATCTCGTCACCACACAAAAGTAACATATCTTCACACCTCATTCTCCTCTCCTTGCTTCCATTATATACTCCGAACTTTACACTCTATCAGAATGATTTTTCCTTACGTTTTTTTTTCTTCTTTCACCCGTTTAACAAAAAATATACTCCGTAATTCATTTATTCTTATACAAGACCGTCTTAAATTAACATCATCACGAGACTTCTCCCATTATGGTGGTTAGTTTATATAAACGGAGTAATGAATGAGTAATGAGTGTAAAATGTGAATTCAAAAAGAATAGCCGTTTAAAATGAAATGAGTGTAAAATAGAAGCAAAAGAAATTGTAGACACACAACACAAAAAAGCAGAGTATAATAACACGTGAAGCAACCTTGTAATCTACAGAGACGACGAAATACAAGAGAGATAGATATATAGATAACAATATTATTATTAACAATTAATAATTAATAACAATAATAATAATAATAATAATTCTTCCCTAATTTTCCTTCGCACGTTCTTCTCAATTTCCTCTTTTTATTCATTCAAATTCAATTATCAATTAATTTCTGTAATTCAAGATCCATTTTTCAATCCCGATTTACGCCATTATTTGATTCAGGTAATTTTAATTTTCATTTCATTTGCATTAATGTTAATCTTGTTTACGGAAATCTGATTAATTTCTCCACATTTTAGGGTTCTTGATTGATTCGAAGCTGTTGAATCAAACGTCGATGTTTTATTTCCGATTCGATTGATTTCGGCGTAGTAAGTGAGTAAATCGTTGATTAGTTACGGATTAATGATGATGTTTCAATTGTTAGTTAATTTAATATGTAAATTGCGGTAATTTTGATTATTTTGATGAATGTATGTAATTAATCATTATGTGAAGGTTGGATTAGATAGATCTTGACAAGTTGGCGCCTCAACGTAGGTCACAGCGCCACGTGGGTGGTCAGATGCAACAGAGCAATGCCGCTGCCGCGGCGGCCGCTCTGTATGATCACCCTGGCGGCGGTGGCGCTGGAGGCGATGCCGGTGATGCTGTTATGGCGCGTTGGCTTCAGTCTGCAGGATTGCAGCATTTGGCTTCTCCTTTGGGTTCTAACCAATTACCTAATATGCTCATGCAGGTATATAATACTGATGCTTTAATCGAGATTTGTTTTCATTGTGAATTGCTGTATTTGTCGTCTCCTATTTGTTATGGTGAGTGTCTGAGTGATCTGCTTCGAGTTTGGTGCATTGGTGATAGTGATTTTGGTCGGTGAAAAATGACTAGGGAGTTTTGTGGCTAGATATGATTGTGAAATGTGCGGTTAGGATTTGTGGTAAATGTCTTATTGTGTGCTCTTTGTATGTGTTTGCGAGATGTCTTGGTGAGAGGCGGTCTTATATTTGGATGATGTGAGATAAGACGTACAATAGACTAAAAAGGAAGGGGAAAAGAATGGAACCAAAATGGTAGCATTATCATTTTTGTGTGCTCTTAAATTAGGAAAAGAATGGAACCAAAATGGTAACTGTCTTTTTGTGTGCTCTTTGTATGTGTTCGCGAGATGTCTTGTGAGAGGCAGTTTTTCATTAGGATAAATAAGGCGAGATAAGACGAACGATACACTAAAAAGGAAGGGAGAAATGATGGAATCAAAATGGTAACTGTCTTCTTGTGTGCTCTTTGTATGTGTAAGCGAGATGTCTTGGTGAGATGTAGTTTTTCATTAGGATATATAAAGCGAGATAAGACGTAAGATACGCTATAAAGGAAGGGGAAAAGAATGGAGTAAAAATGGTAGCATTATCATGGGACAGTCTTATATGGGAATTTGTGTTTCGTTATTTATCTGCAATGTGAAATGTAGCACTTGCTGTCTTTAATTTGTTATGGTTATATGTTCAGAGTTTGATGCTTTTGAGAATATTGTGAAATGTTTGCTTAGAATTTGTGGCAAGTGTCTTATGTAGTACTTTGTGAATTGTGTTGTTGAAGGGTTATGGTCCACAATCAACAGAGGAGAAACAAAGGCTTTTGAAACTAATGAGAAATCTTAATTTTAACGGGGAATCTGGTTCTGAGCCGTACACTCCGACAAGTCAGAGTGTTGCCGGGGAGGGTTTTTACTCTCCTGATTTCAGAGGGGATTTTGGAGCCGGGCTTTTGGATTTGCACGCTATGGATGATACTGAGCTTCTGTCTGAGGTACTTCTCTGACAGTGTGTATTTGGATTTATTTTGCCAAATAGTTTCTCTCTGTGATCCAAATGCAGTAAAATGGAAATCTTGTTTGATCGATCAAAAGGACATGTTTAGTTTGTGGAAATATTTTGGATACTTATTGGAAAGTTGTTGATTGGCTTGCATTGTTATACGTTCTCTAGTGTGGGATACTTATTGCCTGCGTCGTTGATTGGCCTGCATTGTTAAAAGTGTGTCCTGATCAAAAGATGAATGTAGCAAAGATTAGTATGCTCCTGTAGATGTGTGGTATCAAAGAACGATCAGATCAATTGTTGTTGATTGCGTTCGGCTTAATATTTATGTATTTGATACTAAGGACTTGCTTAGTTTATAATAATAGTTTGGATAGGAATTGGAACGTTGCTGATGAGGCGTGCATTGTTATATATCACTAGGCCGTGCAACGATCCAAATCTTTGCATGCATTTTCCAACCTGAATTGAATCCATCTACTTGTCGCCTTTCTTATTCTGTATCTGGGCAAAAAATGTTCCGGATTATTTTTAGGTCGAAGCCTAAGTAATATGTTCCTGGGAGAATTATTTTAAATCTATGCAAAAAAATTCAGGCTGAATTGAATGCATATGCATATTTGCTTATTGAGAAGATCAATGCAAGTAAGTCATGTTAAAGGAGCTACATTTTGACTTTTTTGATAACTTTTTCCAAATATTTGCAAAGGCTTTCCTCACTTAATTGAGTGCATCTGCTTTTCGCTTTTTTTTTCTTTGGTAAATAAGATATTTCCATGCAACTATATCTGATTAAGTCTTATAAAGACGAATGCAATTGCGGGATTCGGCTTATTACTTTGTTTAAATGCTACTCCTATATTGTACTCCCTTTGTCCCAGTCATTTGTTAACCTTTACATGTACTCTTCATCCTTTGTGAATGGCATGTGTGAGCTGTCACTTGAATCAGATTTGGTATTTCATTCTATTGCTGTCTGTTTGTAGCGAAAACATTGTTTTTGTGCCTTTTGTTTTTCCCTTCCACTCATACATTGAATTTGTATTTCAGCATGCTATCTCTGATCCCTTTGAGCCGTCGCCTTTTATTCCTGGCTCGACAGCGTCATTAGATGATGACAACAATGATGAGACCTATGTCGTCAACACTAGAAAGCAAAGAGGACAAGGGCCAGCTGATGCAGATGCTTCTAGTGGGTTGACTTTTGAGAAGGAGGCCAGTTCAAAGGAAAATAATGTAGCCAAGATAAGAGTTGTTGTAAGTGTTATCTAATGATAAGATAAATTAGTGAATCCTCATACTTTTCTTTAAAAAAATATTCATTAGTCTTGGTTAATATACCTTTTGAGTAAATGAGGCTTGAAACAGGAACTAATTTGCCTTGTAGAAACTCTTAACAGTTTTTAGTAGGAATGCCCCTTCCATATCGAATATTTGCAGGCTAGATATATTCTACTTCCTTGACTCCTTCTAGAAACTTAGTAATAATAATTTTATTCAATATTACATTTAGGTTATTGTTATGGTTACTTTCAAATACTTGCATTTCATGTCATGTGATGATGATCCTATTTTATTCTTTGCTTTTAGTTGCACAATGTCTCTGCACATAAACTTGTTTACCTTGGCTTAAGGAATGTGTTGTTATAGGTTCGTAAGAGGCCTTTGAACAAGAAGGAGCTTGCAAGAAAGGAGGATGATATCGTCACTGTATATGATAATGCTTTGTCTATTCACGAACCCAAGCTGAAGGTATTGGCCATTTCTAAGTTGGCTTCACTGCATCTTTAACATACTTTTGATGAAGTACTTTATAGCATTCATCGATTCACCTTTTTTTTTCTTTAAAGAAACGCACATACACAATTTATTTGCCACGAAAACTAAGTAATGATTGACTTCAAAATTACCAAATGAAAGGTGGATTTAACAGCATATGTTGAGAAGCACGAATTCTGTTTTGATGCCGTTCTGGATGAGCAAGTATCAAATGATGAGGTACTTTATTGTAGTACTGTTGAACTGTAATCCATTCAAGCATTTCTGCTATCATCACATATCATTTTGTGTACTTCTATAGTTGTTTCTTTGTATTAATTTCTTCTACTAGCAGGCATATATGTATGTTAGTGAACGAAGTCTGTACCCTTTTGGGTAGTTCTGTAGTTGATTTCTGTGTGTTAACTTCTTCTTCAACCAGGTATATCGTGTCACAGTTGAGCCAATTATTCCATCGATATTTCAGCGCACAAAGGCGACTTGCTTTGCCTATGGTCAAACTGGTAAGTAGCTTTGCTTTATGGTATATATCTGGGTTTGTAGATCAAAGAAAGCTTAAAGTGTGCTTGGCACACTAGGTTCTTGTTTAAGGAAGGGCCCCTTGATGTGTTTTCATCTTGGACATTGCCCTTCAATTCTTTATGAACATGTTTTGGTTATGTGCACCCTTGTATATGGATTTTGCTTTCTTCTATATCAATGCAGTTGTGCTATAGGTTATTGTTAATTAAGATCACGAATATAGCATTGTAGTTTTGTTTACACTTCGCTGTATATGCAGTATATGTTTGACCATTTTACAATTCATTTGGAATTTAGATCGTTTTAAGGATTTATAATTTTTAGATTTCCTTACGAAATTTACATATATTGTACTACCTCCAGTTTGCACCGAAGTTCACAGGCCTACAAATGTGCGAGAGGATCTGAATCATTGGAACTCTATTTTGAGTGGGGAATTAGTTCTTTGTAGTAGGCCAGCCGCCAGAAGCTATGCTATTCTATTTTTCAGCTTAACAGTTTTCTCTTCATTGTCATGTTACCAATTCCCAGAATACGTGAAGTTTAATTTGCTTGTTTTCAGGCAGTGGCAGAATAGTAGAGCTCTCTTCATATATCATGTTAACTATCCCCAAAATGTGAAGTTATAATTTGCTTGTTTTCAGGCATTGGCTAAACATACACCATGAAACCGTTACCTATTACAGCTCTCTTCATATATAATGTTGAAAATTCCCAAAACATGTGAAGTTATAATTTGCTTGTTTTCAGGCAGTGGCAAAACATTCACCATGAAACCGTTACCTATAAGAGCTTGTGAAGATCTTGTAAGATTGTTGCATCATCCTGCATACCGTAATCAGAGATTCAAGTTGTGGCTCAGCTACTTTGAGATTTATGGAGGCAAACTCTATGATCTTCTATCTGATAGAAAGTAAGATTCTTCTGCCATTTGTGGTTGTATTTTGTAGCTCCCATGTAGGTATAGGGTGATTGACATTTTTTGCTTTACTAACCTTGCTTATTGGATTTCACTATTTTTGAGATATTCCTTATTACGAATATGTCTTTCTGCGATTTCTTTATATCTGCTGACTGCTGTTAATGTTAGACAATGTTGACAGCATCTATTTTTTGCATACTGTTGTGGTGTCTGTAATTTGCTTGGGTCATCTTTTCCTCTTTAATGAATGTGGTTTATTTAGCCTACAAAATGCCATGAACTAAGAAAAGTGAAAGTGAAAGTTTACTATATCAGTATATCAGTGATGAATTTTCCTGTGTACGGCATTCTTTGTACTCTGTTTGATTAATCAGCTGTCACCGTTTATCAATGAAAGTTTATTAATCTGAAAGCGGGGTTAAATGAGATATTAGTTGAGCACTTAATAGTTAATAGATCATACAAACTGAAGGAGGAATTCTCTATACATGGCTGCAGAAAACTTTGCATGAGAGAAGATGGTCGGCAGCAGGTTTGCATTGTTGGACTACAGGAATTCGAAGTTTCTGATGTTCAGATAGTAAAAGAGTATATAGAGAAGGGGAATGCTTGTAGAAGTACGGGATCCACAGGTGCCAACGAGGAGTCCTCAAGATCACATGCTATCCTTCAGCTTGTTGTGAAGAAGCATAGTGAAATAATAAAGGACAACCGAAGAAACTCAAACAACGATGGAAATGAATTAAAGAACGGAAAGGTGATCGGCAAGATTTCCTTCATTGATTTAGCAGGGAGTGAGAGAGGTGCAGATACAACTGATAATGATCGACAAACAAGGTGCTTTTATCAACTTATATCTTTTTGCCATATTGGTCTTCCCCTTTGAATAAAATTATAATAAAATAATGACATGAAGTTCTATGTAACTGAATAGGCAAGAATACAGTACTTGGCAAGTAGTCCTTGTTATAATCAAATAGCAATCCGTTGTAGATTTATGAACTTGAGAACCTTTTAAAACCACCAGTTGGGATACAGCAAGGTGCTATAAAGAACTTTTCCTTGTTTGCGAAATTTATGACAAAAATTAAATCTGGACCGCATCTTTAAACCGGCTGTGTTTGATCGCACGCAAACCCCGATGTTTTATCTTCCGAAAATTTATTGTAGTACCAGAGCTAGCAGGGCAACTCATTATGTTAAAACTGATCACCTTATTGTAGCCATGTTAGATGGAAAGTTTCTGAACCAAAGAAACACTAAAATTGCCAAGCTGCATGGCGACTTTATAGTTTACTTTTTTGTTTGAGTTTTGGGGAAGCGTATAAGTACCAAAGTCGCCATCCGACATGGCAAATGTAGCCATGCGCACATGCTAGGTATGGATAATGCGATCCTACGTGGACCCCTATTCGATGAATAAATATATATATATATATAGCCAATCCTACTACACAAGTTCTTTTTTATCGGACACGTTCAAAAAAAGATTTGATAAACTTTGTACTTATGCTAAGGAAAAGTATTCCTGTACTGAGCTCAATCATCTATATGTTTATTTCATTGTCTACTTGTATTATCCCTTATCCTCTCATGTTTTGTGTCATTCAGGATTGAGGGAGCTGAAATTAATAAAAGTCTCTTAGCTCTAAAGGAATGCATTCGTGCTCTTGACAACGACCAGCTTCATATTCCGTTTCGAGGGAGTAAACTCACTGAAGTACTCCGTGACTCCTTCGTTGGCAACTCAAAGACTGTCATGATCTCATGCATCTCTCCTAATGCAAACTCTTGTGAACATACCCTGAATACTTTGAGATATGCTGACAGGTAATCATTCTTTGTAGAAGTTTATTTTTAATAATCTATGAGTGATTTATTGATCCTGGGAAGATTGACAGGGTAAAGAGTCTTTCGAAAAGCGGAAATACAAAGAAGGATACAGTGTTGGGTTCACTGCCAATTGTAAATAAGGAATCTTCATCTGTGTCATCTGCTCAAGTTGATGTGGAAGATGTGCAAGAACATTTATCTGAAGGTGGTGCAGTCACTGCTAATAGAAGGGCTATGACAAATGGAAAAATGTCTTATAACCCTTCATCTGATTTCGATAAGCCGAATGCTAGAGATGTCAATGGAGCTACTTCTGGATTAGATAAGGAGAAAGTGGAGATAAAACGTTCTTATAGTGGTTCAACTCTTGAGAAAAATTGTGCATCATATTCTCAAACATCAGCTGACGCAGACGATAGCATGGACAAGGTATCCCCTCCTCGCAGGAAAATCTCGAGTAGGGATGAAAAAACGGAAAAGCTTGGAACGTGGCTTCAAAAGGAGGGTGGTGGACCTGATCCTTTGACGATGACTCAGAAATCTCAAATTACAGGCGCTTCAAATGCACGTAATGCAGCACCTAGGCATCATGTGCCGGAACCCCCCGTCAGTGATGGAAATATAGATGCAATATTGGAGGTAGGTTTCTCATTGTTGATCACATATTCTCATGTAGGGAAATGTTTTCATTTTCTTGAAATTTCGGTATTTTGTTTTTTTTCTATATGCTGGCTTTGTATCTTTACTCTTTTCAGAATGTACGCATGTCTAATTTTTTTTTTTTCTTTTTTTGCGATTTATGGTAGGAAGAAGAAGCACTAATTGCTGCTCACCGTAAAGAGATAGAAGATACGATGGAGATTGTTCGTGAAGTAAGCAGCTTTTAAACACAGATGTCTTGTTGTGTTTGTCATCCCAATTTCTTAATTTATAATATATTCTATTCTATATAAATGGGAAAATCATTAATAATCATTCAACAAGGTACAATTAAATGTCAAACTCGTACAATTATGCCTTTTGGTACAATTATGCACTAGTAATTTTTTTATGGTAACCACCGAGAACTACTAATGTAGATACCAAAGTTTACTTTGTGATACCATATGCACTAAAAAATTTCCAGCTTTCACTAATCAGTACTCATAAAACTAAGTAATAGAATGACCTTAGCTTGGAGCAGTCGAATGTATGAGACCTCTGTTGCTGCATCTTCTCTTATTCTCTTCGAGTGGTTGCTATTTTACGATTGATATACTAACGAGATACATGAATTTAAAAAATGCTTTATAGATTCAAACAAACCATTTCACGTAAGTTTTTGTTGATTTCTATTAGCGTTGTTTATTTGTATTATGGTGGATGATTGAATTGGTTGTCGTCTGTTTGGGAACAGGAAATGAAATTGTTGGCTGAAGTTGATCAGCCAGGAAGTCTCATCGACAATTACGTGTCTCAGTTAAGCTTTGTGCTCTCACGAAAGGCAGCTGGTTTGGTTAGTCTACAGGCACGGCTAGCCAGATTCCAACATCGGCTAAAAGAGCAAGAGATTCTTAGCCGCAAAAGGTTTCCTCGTTAACTAAAAGTGCCTTTTTAACTAAGCGGAATGACCAACATTGCTCGCAAGTGGGTTTGCGTGTAAGCATTTGTGGTATGTGGTGTGATCTTTTTTGTGGGATATTATTCTTGTAGTCAATTGTACTCGTTACGCTGGCGTCCTTTGTTCAGCCAGGTAACGCTAGGTTGGTGTCTGGTTGATTGTATTGTTTTAGGGTGGAACTCATTCTCAGGATGCGTTTTGAAAATGTGGAGAGTAAGAACTATCCTCTTCATTGTGTTTGTATTTTTAGTTCATCTATAGTTTCATATAATGAACATAAGGATCACATTGATAGGGAATTACTAATTGAACATCCCAGTTGACGGATTTTGAGTATATAATTTCCTCTCCCAGTTCCAAAAGCTTACGGTTAGTGCGTACTGGAAATCAAAAGAGATACAGCATGCATTCTCAGTAGTCGGAACTGACCAGTTTGTTGGAGTAAAAGATCCGGCAATGAATTTCAGGATTCCAACTTTTAGTAAAATGTTACTCTTAATAAACTCTCTCGGACGTTGTAACTAGACCTGTTCGTGTTTGTGTGAACGTTGCAACTTTTAGTAAATTGTCTATCAAATTGTGCTGTGTACATGTCGACCAAATTAAATAAATAGGTCGTCAAGTCTCGCCCTTGATCCATTAATTTCGTGTTAGGGGTTCGTGTACGGACTTTTGATAGCTCAACCCGAACCTGACCAAATTAAATCTTGTGACGGGTTCGTGTCAACACACTAACATAAATGGGTTATTAACCTCAACCAAAACAGTCAGTTTTGTGTCTTGTTCGTGTTTTATTTAACAGGTCGTGGCATTGTTCGACAGCGCTAGCTGTAACGCCAGGCCTTTTGGCTGCAAAACCACCAAAGAATGTCGGGTAAACAAAGGATGACAAATAGAATAGAAATTCTGTAACGTATTGTGGAAGAAAATAGAACATAAACGCCAGAGACAATAGGCGGCGGTTCAAAAATATAAAAAGGTGGATAGCAACATTACTAGTTCTTGGTAGTTACCATCAAAAATACTATCGGAATAGTTTGCAAGTGATTAAATGTCAAACTCGTACAATCTAAAAGGAAACAGAGAGATGATGTCTTAAACAAACACATTAAAACAGATATAGATTCTAAAGATCTAATCTTCTTCCTCAGCCTCATTCTCTGCGATGTTGAAGTACCTTAGCTCATACACATTACGGTCCTTGTTGGCCGCTATGACACGAAGCCAATCCCTCACATTGTGCTTCTTCAAATACTTCTTGGTCAAGTACTTCAAGTACCTGAAAACCCAACACCAAAACAACGGTAAATATGCAAAGCAGATTAATGAGTAAATACACCACAATTAGAAATAACACTAGCTGATGTAAAGTCAGGCAATCGAGTTCAAACAGATTTTGAAAGGGAAGAGTAGGATGCGCAATGAAACATATGACTGATACAAAACATTTCATCATAAGAAAACATAAAGCATTCAACATGCAAATGGTATCAAAATAACCAAACAGAATGCAAAGAGATATATCAATGAAGTTCAAAACCAGATTAGAAGCCTACAACTATCAAACAATGCAGAAACCCCAAACGAACAGCGACAGGGATGATTGGATGGCATTGAACTATAGACCCTCATTGAACTCTCTTGGACCTAAACTTGTAAAGTTGTGATTTCCAGATATGTCATCATCAAAAGGCCGATTATAATTGTAATAACTCCGTATAATATTTACTTGCGTTGATAGCCTACTTTTACGAGAAAAAAATGTAGTTTTTCTATCGCATACTAAACATTGTCATCTATCGCATACTAAACCTTGTCGGGAGTAAGGGGTATGCAATTAAACATAGGCAATCACCTATGAGATGAAGATCAGGCTACTAAAGCTGAATACACATTATATGCAAGTCATTTGGCGCCAAGATGATCAATATCTAATCAACCAAATGCGCAAGATCACAAGAGTAAACAAATTAAAAAAAACACCAAGGGATACAATTACATGGAATACCCGACATGGTAAACACTGATACTAAGCACTGACCAGAAAACTTCACTAAGGCAGAAGGCATAAAGACATCCATCAAACTCGAAAGGCTATCCGATCCATATTATAGAGATACAGTGAACAAAACATTCCTTTAACTACAAACTCAATCAACACGACAGCGCGATAGAGAAAACAACCAATAAATAACCATGTAACGGGTTTGCTCCGAAAAACAAACAGCCAGCAAACCAGCAAACAATCTCACATAAGTTATCAGACGTTATTTCTAGTGAACCTCTATATCTTTTTTTACCATTTAATTACTTTTTCATATAACTTAGTATGAGATCGTCTCTTCTACCAACATACAATTAACACAGCAGCATCAGCAGAAGCAGCGAAATACTAAATCAATAGAACACAAATAAATTCAAAACCCTAATACATAAAACAATCAAAATCAATACAATCTACACATCAAACTCAAAATCCAATAACCTAGAACACATTTCATCAAATCCAAACAAAACATAAAATACCAAAATCATATGAAATCAAAAATATTCCAACAACAAATCACATTTCATCAAGCAAAGCAAAACCCAAGTATACATTCATATGAAAACAATAGAAAAATGATAGAAAAAATAAAACCTCTTGGAGAAATTGGAATCAGAAGTGACAGTAATCTTGTTCTGTTCACGAGAAACAGTAACAGAATCACCCAAATTACCAGCTTTACCACCAACTTTAATACGTTCTTGAAGAAATTTCTCAAGTGAAGCGATATCCATGATCTTATCTTCAACTGGTTTTGTGCAATCAATTGTAAAGGTTGCACCTTTCTTCTTTCCACCCTTAGCTGCTGCTGCTTTGCTCATTTTTCCCTCTTTTGATTGATTAATCCTGCAAATCTGAATTGAATAAATTAGGGTTTACTAGATTAGATGGGAAAATGGGTGATTGAGAATTGGAGGAGAGAGGAAAAGGGTATTACCTGATTGAAGAAATTAGGGTTGGAATGACGGCAAGAGGACTGAATTTGGGGGTTTAGGGTTTTTATTTATGAGTTGAAATTTTTTAGGGTTTTTTTTTTTTTTTTTTTTTTTTAATTTATGAAGTGGGTTTTGTGTTTGGATAATGATTATGGGCTCAAAGCCTTATGTGTTTGGATATGTAATCCTAATCTTAAAAACAAAAATAAACATGCTAGGCCTTATATTAAGATACGATGTTTGTCCCGATCATTTCTTTACGTTTTTCTTATATGGATGTCTCGATTAGGTAGAAGTTGGTTTTTTTTCTTATGATGTGTTAACTAATTTACACTCTTTGTATTTTTTTAAAATAATTTATTTCTCAATTCATTAGTATTTACTTTAGTATATCAAAAGCAAATGTTAAGTATTGGCTGATTCACGAGATTCATATTGTGAGTATATTGTTACATTATACCTTGTATATGAGAATGAGGTACTTCATATATTTTGATTTAACGTTCGTTGAAACAACTTATGATATTTAGATTCTGATGTGACATTTGTTAAGATAGGCTATGATATTTTCAAAACTGATAAATACTCCGTAATTTAGTATCCCTTTCATCCATTTTTTTTATTTTTCATGTGTCATTAGACACAAAACTGGAGGGAATTAAAAGGATTAAGGAATATACACTAGAAAATATAACCTTACAAAAATGTGTGACTTCTACAAGAGAAGTTAAGTAAGGAACTTCCCACATCATGTAGGAATTAGAGTTATTTGAGAAGCTCTACTTTCCATGAAATGGGCAACCAAACAACTACTTGTTAGTTTGTTACTTAGCCAATTCATAGAAATTTCTATTTTCCATGATTTAATAGGCCAACAAAACAACCCCAAATATGTAGATTCCTAATTCCTAATTCCTAATGAGAGATTAAAATATGAAGTCAGTATAATATTCCCTCTTTCCGTTTTCATGATAGTCGAATGATGTTCCCTCTTCTCCTTTTTGGTAAGTATTGTGTGGTAATAAATTAATAATATGTGGGGTAATGAATTTTGTGTGGTCTAAATTCATTTTCTTAATTTTAGTGCCAAAAAGAAAGGGGAACAACATAGTGACTTGGAGGGAGGAACATTTTTACACTTGTTACTTAAAAGATGTTTACAAGTTTGTATATTCGATAATGTAAAAAAAAAAGAATATATTAATGAATAGAAGCATGGTCAATGTAATGATTTACAAATAAGATTACATTCAAAGAGATTCATATGTACTTTTTTTAGGTGTCAAATGAGACGCAAGGTCAGTACAATATAGGAAGAGAGGAATTCGAATATCTCAATCTTACTCAATAAATTAAGACATCTTCGGTGTAATGGTGTACAGTTGTACTCATGTGATTCACTCTTTTATATGAGGTGATACAATTTACATTTTCATCAAATTTTCTTAACTAATCTTACTATCTTAAAAAGGAACAATGAAGAGAGTTCACAACAACCATTTACTTCATAACTCATGATGATGTATACAGAAACTCTTTATCAAGAAATAAGGCCAAGTTTCCATAATTACAAGTACATTATATCTACCAAAACCAAAGACAATTAGATTTATAATAATGTGCTTAAACTTGATGGTGACTTTTTATACTAAGAAGATTCAACTACTTCATTGTGATTATAAGACCTATATAATCCTATGATTTATGATCTAGCTACTCAACACTCAACAGTGACATCAAAGCACTTTAGTTATCATAAATGTCGATATGGGTCGAGTTTAGGTCAGGATAAGTTACACTATCGACTTTTATCTATTTCGGTGACTTGAATTTAGCATTTCGATTCCACGACAAATAGAAAGAGCAAAAGATCCATCAGTTTTAACAAATGTGGGAAAAGATATTTCCTAAACACTTTTTCATTGTTTTACCTATTTTTACCTCGTTCCTCGGAACGTAACTAGTAGTTTGTCACCATAGTTATTTTGTATCCATATTGTTAACATAAATGTCACATTCATTTTTGTTGACATTATTACATGCTTTATGATAAATTGATAACCTTGTTGATTTTGAAAACTTACCCGACTCAAATTCGTAACTAAAGATGTTCCTTTGCGACTTAGTTGTGGAAAACTATGGAACGAATTGTCCAAAAAAATGATGTAGGACGTTTTATAGGCAAACATCACGTACATTTCTTTATTTGATCATATAATAAAAGAAGTTTCTTTAAATGTATATAACTAGTTTGAAAAGAATGAATTAAATAGTATTTGTTACCCTCATTATCTCCTAAATAGTAATTTAGCTACAAAAGTTATGTTTGAATTTAAGAAACTCTACTAAAAAAGTTTGTCCTCATTTTGTTAAGGACAACAAAAAAAGATTCATTGATCTAACTAATATTATCACTTTATTTATTTTTCAATATTGACAGATTTTATAAACGCGTAATTCATATAATTGATAATATTGTGTTGTGTGTTCTCGTACGAATACAGCAAGACTAGTATTTATAGGAATGACTCAACCCTTAACCCTAGATCTAAAATATTATAACTTATTCCGTAAGATTATAATATATTACTCCCTCCAATCCAATCCAAACTACTCATTTATTTTTTAGAGGTCAAACTTTCAAAACTTTTACCGTTTATAGATCGTAATATATAGAACTTTTAAATACGAAAGTAATATGTTTGGTTTTGTCACGGAAATATCTTTCATAAAATTATATTTTTTGTAAAATAATTCTATTAAAAAGGAAGAAAAACACGGTCAAAACGTTGCCTCGAAGACCACCCAAAAGCAAATGGATAGTTTGGATTGAATTGTAGGGAGTATATTATATGGTTAAATTATAATAATATACCATATTAGTACATTTCCTTCCTATTAAATACTTTCCCCATGAATTTTTTTCTTCTTTTTTTTTAAGAAATAAAATCCATGCATTATCCCCTATCACTGTTATATAAGTTTACAACTTCTTCTTGAAGAAAATGTTAAAAAAATTGTTCTAAGAATATTAACAAAATAAAGTATCTTTTTCTTAAGTAAAAACAAAAGCAAACAATGAAGCAAATTATCTTCTTGCTCTATATAGGGTTTGTGTTGATTCAAGCAGCTTACCAATGTCAGTCAGTGTCTTATACCTTTGTTGTAAGCATCATCTTCTTCCTTAATCATCTTCTAAATCATATCAAACTAATAAACATCATCCTTCGTCTCGCTTTAAAGATTATACTAGTGTGTATTAGTGAAAGTTTTCGATCATTCCAACATACTGATGTTAAATTACGAATGTACTAAGGGTTTAGTAAGCTATAACATTCTTTTTTTTTTGCCATAGCAAAATATTGTCAACTTACACAGTTACACACTAGTACACTACAAACCCGACTTTAGGAGTCGGGTAATTATAGCCTTTTACAAGCTGCAAAATCAAATAAACATCGTCTTTCTTCCCACCGTAATCATTGATATTTCATCTCTTACAAAGTTACAATTCAAAAACATGAGTGAAACATTAAACAACATATCGATAGTATCTTATACTAAGTGATAATCGAACTCAGTATCTATCACCTGATGACGGCATCTCATTTTTGTCAAATATGTACTAAACATATTTCGACAAACATTCTTAGGTAAGTTAATAATGGTAAATTTGTAATGCTTGTAATTTTTTGAAAAATAAATAGGTGAAAGAAGCAATATACACAAGACTGTGCCACACCAAGTCAATTTTGACAGTAAATGAACAGTTTCCAGGACCTCCAATATATGCACAAAGAGGTGAAACAGTAATAGTCCAAGTCATAAACTATAGCAACCACAACATCACTCTACATTGGTATGAACTTTTCATGTATTTTTAAAAAAAAATTTTCCTTAATTTTTGGAGGCAATTCATGTTTGTTTCCTTTATTTACTTATTCATTGAGAAAATTTTTATTTGCAAAAAAAGATTAGGAATTCGATTACGAGTGGTTAATGAAAATTAAAGATTTTTCCATCATTTTTCCGGTTTTCCTTCCGAGTTATATGGTTAAGATTTCAATATTCAGAGTAAATATCTTAAAAACTATAATGAATAGACACATGAGATGAGACTAATACAATTATATCTACCATTCAAAATAAGTACAAAATTATATTTTCAATAAAAAAAAATTGGCATATAAATGAACTAAGAAAGGTGGTCAAACTGCTTGAAGACCGTATAGTCGAACGGAAAACAAAAACAAAAAATGGAGTAGTATTTTTTCGGTATGTTGTCGAAAATATTATTTTGCAGGCATGGAGTGAAACAACCAAGGAATCCCTGGTCAGACGGACCAGAGTACATAACTCAGTGTCCAATCCAACCAGGATCGATGTTTACACAAGCAATCATTCTTTCGGATGAAGAAGGGACGGTATGGTGGCACGCTCATAGCGAATGGGCAAGAGCGACAGTGCACGGTCCTATAATAGTCTATCCGAAACAAGGAACCGATTATCCTTTCCCTAAGCCTGATTTCGAAGTGCCCATCATATTAGGTTTGATCACTAACTTGCTTTAGCTATTTTCTGTGACCGAAAAGTTTAATTATGTAGTTCTAATTGTACTAATTAAGTGAATCTTCGTATGAATCGTCAGGAGAGTGGTGGAAGAGTGACGTCTACGAGGTTTATAGGGAGTTTGTTGCCGGCGGAGGAGATCCGAATGTGTCAGATGCACTCACCATCAATGGTCAGCCTGGTGACTTGTTTAAATGCTCAGCAGCAGGTTTGTGTCTCTCTTGATATTTCTGTTGAAAAATCTAGTGTCCTGAGAATGTCGTCGAAATACTCCGTACCTTATTCCCTTGACAGTACAGCCGTACGAGTGACAGAACTAATCTCATCTGAAACTGATCCATATAACCGAATATGAGTTGAAACTAATTGACTCGATCCACAGTTCCACGCTCCGCACCCCATGAACTCTATTGGACCCATACTTCAATGGAATCGAAATACCAAACTTCAAAATCATCTGACTTTAAATGACCCTACCCAAATAACCGGAACTGACCTAATGTTTATTCATGATCCGACCAAGACATGCCAACCCAAACGAGCGGTCTTCCAGCTCTAGCTAACAGTCACATGGTTACGGACTTACGGAGGTGCTTTAACGTAAGTTCATTATGTCATTTGCTCAACACAAAGGAAAACCATCTAAAACTGGAATGTAGGACGCTTAATTTCCCACTGTCGAAAAAACAAAGTTTCTTCAGTTTTTTTCCTCTCTGCAGGAACTTTCACGATATATGTGAATCAAGGACAAAGTGTTCTGATGCGCATCGTCAATTCCGCCATGAACATTATATTATTCTTTGCCGTTTCCAAACACTCCCTCACTGTAGTGGGCACCGACGGAAGTTATACAAAACCATTAACAAGAGACTTTATCTTGGTCAGCCCAGGCCAAACTATGGACGTTTTACTTAAAGCGAACCATACTTCAGGTTGCTATTACATGGCGGCTAGAGCATACTCAAGTGCGTCTAGCGTCCCCTTTGATAACACCACAACGACGGCTATCTTACAGTATAATGACGGCTGCAACTCAAATTCTTCACCAACCCTTCCGAATCTTCCCTATTATAACGACACCAACGCAGCTTATTCCTTCATTAGTAGCCTACGAAGCTTAGCCAGTAAAGACCATCCTATAAAAGTCCCCCAAAAGCCGACACACAGAATACTCTCCACCCTATCAATCAATACAATATCTTGCCCTGCTAATCGCAATTGTGAAGGGCCTAACGGAACCATTGTACGGGCAAGCATGAACAATATGAGCTTCGTACTCCCTTCCAGTATTGATGTGCTTGAGGCATATTACTACCATATCAAAGGGGTGTACTCGAAACATTTCCCGAAATTTCCTCCATTAGTGTTCAATTACACTGCTGAATATCAAGATTTGTATCTTCTAACCCCAAAACTCACGACCCGGGTCAAGGTAGTACCGCATAATACTGTAATTGAAATGACAATGCAAGGCACCAGTTTAGCTGCTGCGATCGATCATCCCATGCATCTTCATGGGTACAGCTTTTATGTTATTGGCTCGGGACTCGGCAATTTTGATAAAAATACAGATCCTAAGAACTACAATTTGGACGATCCTTCACTCCAGAACACTGTCGTTGTCCCGATAAATGGCTGGACAACCATTAGATTCGTAGCTGATAATCCTGGTAAGTGGAACTTCAGCTAGCTTCGTATCTCCTGACCCAACCTTTGAAAGCGGTCTATGTCACATATAAGCATTTTAATTTAAATTTATACCTACTTTGTACAGGAGTTTGGTTCATGCATTGCCATTTAGATCGCCATCAAACCTGGGGAATGATGATGGCATTCATAGTACTGGATGGCACGGACTTGAACGAGCGAGTACTTCCACCACCGCCAGATATGCCACCTTGCTGAAGTATGGGCGTCCGCTTAGCTTTGATCTCAATATGCAGTTTCCAAACACTGTGCTTGTCAAACAAGTTTATTTATCTGTCTACCTGCCAAACAGTAGTAGAGTGTGTTTTTTTCTTCTTTTTTGTGTGCCCACAGAAGAATACAGTTTTTTCATTGCTTTTGAAAAACAGTTAATCTTCTGTAATAACCCTATGAAAACTTGATTATGATTACATTAGGGTTAACTAGCTAGATAAAAAGAAAATCCTGTGATTAGGACACTTTTTCATCAATGATATTTGCAGGCAGTAGAACGAACAAGCGAGACCCCCCCCCCCACGGTTACGATAATTATGTAATTACCATTGACTACAGGTTTGTTGCCAAATTAGAATGTCACCTAGCAATATTCCTAACCAAATTCTAACGTGCTAGCATGCTAAATTCTTTATGTTTCTACTTTAAATCAAAATTCTAGTAATCTAGTTTGCCTAAATTTATGACCCGCTTTAACACAATGTTCCTAGGTTAGATCTTGAATAGAAAATAGAAGACTCAATAAACACTAGAAACGCCATGCCTCGTGTATCTCCCATTTCTGATGACTTATTTTTATCAAAAAGTAATAAACATAATTGAAACAGAGAAGCCGAACATACTGTCAGAGAATATTACGCAGAACATTTCTTCACTGCCAAAAGGAACTCATTACTGTACAACAAATAAACTCAAAAGCAAAAGTCAATAAACATAATACAATGTAATAACCAATTACCACTATCATACCTAAGCACGAGGAGCATTGGAAAAGTGACAAATGTTAATCTCAGCTTTCTAACTCAAACAACCTTGTCGCGTACATCCACGATCCCTCTTTACAATAATATACATTCCCCTGGAAATCTCCTAGGAGGCATGAACCTCCGTATAGAATAAAGGTTTCAAGCAACCGAGTTGTATCAACAGCAATATTTGAAGAATATGGAGTATGATATTAGGACGATTCTCGTCCTTTTTTCACCAGAGTCTTGCCCATTAAAGTATCGACAGCAACTGGTGTGATCAATGATGGAACTTATCCTGTGTCACCATTTTCATGGTCAAAACCATACTTGAGGCTGACAAAAAGAAATCTTGAGTCCCAAAACTACAAGCATTATCTGAATTATGGCAGCTCTGTTGCATGTCAGCTAAGGAAATACCCTGAGAACCTGGTGGCACCAACAACACCGAACAGAGCCAATAGAGAAACAAAATCCGGTATGCCAACCGACCATTTTTGAAAATGTATCTTGTGATGATTTGTATCGCCTCGAAAACCTCGAACGATCATGGCCTGTAACAAGGGAAAAACGAAGTAGAGAATATGTCACTTTTCTCCAAAAAAGCATCAACAGAATGAATTCTACTCCTGAAAAGTAAATAAAAGATCATAATGTGAGCGAATCAGTAAAACTTTTTTTTTTCTAACGTTTGCCCACACTGGCCATCTAATGGAACACGTTAATAATAAAAAAAAATGAACATATTAGGACATATTTTCTAATCTTCTAACTTTTCATGGGGTTCTTTCCCAATATGTCCATTTTCAAATCATCAATATGTTACTAGTGTGCACACAGTAGAAAATACGTTAATTAAATTCATTGTTGGCTTAAAGTCCAGGTATGTAAGCAGAACTACAGTAAATTTGTGGTAGCCGAGGAAAAAGAGGGCACATTACGTAGTCATGAATCGAACGTGGAAATCATTAACCAGTTCCAAAGGAGCCAAATTCTTTGGTTATGGGTTACCATAAATAAAGCAAAATCCTCTAACATTTATTGGTCGCGCTTCGTTTTATTGTGAAGTAGGACTTATTCAATGAAAATTTTGTGGCGCAATTTTCAGATTAGGTCATTTGGAAACCACATATCTGTGTTGTGTACTTGTGAACACAGCCCCAGAGGGTAAGAGTGCGCCCTTAGCAACGCGCTACACTTCATAGGGTCAGAGAAGTGAACAGACGGATCGAACAGATGAAGGGAAAAAAAACAAGGTTAATGAGTAGAACCTGTGATATCTGTTCAGCGTGGCTAAAAATATTTTTGAATATCCGCCGGATATACGTGACAAAAACTGCATGTCAAGAAACACTGGTCAAGTCACTACAAAAGTAACATACTAACATTAATATGTTCGTAAATAGAACACAAACACTTCAATGAAAAAGGCAATAGATAAATCAGGACGGTAACAAGACCAATGAATGAGAAATTAACAACTAGCAAAACAGCCACAACTAAGCAAAACAATTACAACTTATAAAAAACAGGTGTTATTATCCACATACCATCAACTTTTTCCAAGAATGTCAACTGCTGCCAATCTATTCTACGAGATAGAACTCCAAGTGCAACATTGCGGACCTGACAAAAAAAATATTTACATAAGAAGGTCGATGATGAATCATAATCCAACATAGGTAAAATAAATTTGAATCAACTGAATGGAGCAGGCAATTAACAAAATAATGTACGGTATGACCATAATTTCTGGATAAAAGAAAGTGAAAGTAGAAGTAAAAGGGAAACACCTCATCAAAAATCAGATTGATAAACCTCAGTGAAAGCATTAGGGTTAGCACAATTTCAGATACTGGAACACCAATACGAGCTAAAGGGAGCAGGAACCACCGAAGAGCCGATGCAAGTTGTTCAGGGGAGGTGGTTGCCAGACAAAGACTTGCACTTTGTAATATCTATCAGAACAACAAAGTGTCACTTCCCTTGACAGTATAATTAAGTCAGATGCAGTTACAGACGTACAGCCCTTACAGAAATAAGAGCACGCAAAAGTTAGTGACGGAGATTTCCCACTTTTACAAATAGGCAACAAGGATTGTGCTCTACATATAAGCAAATTGGAAAACAGAAGGGAAAAACTTACAGTGAAAGTGAGACAAGCAGATGTGCTTGCCACCGAAAGCCCTTTCCTTGTCATCTGTAACGGTCCAAACTTGAAAATCATATATGCATAACCCCTAGAAGACGTAGGTACACCGGGAAATCCATTCAGAGAAGGGGGCGGGGTCCTCCACGAGACACTAGGAATTGCACTATCGGCAGTCAACCCCAGCACTAAGAATAAAACTAACGACAGTAAAGTCACTCTACCCAATTGATCCTGTACCATTTAAAAGAAACTAATCAAGTAGTGAATAAACATAACAAAGAATATAAAGTTGAACAAAATTAACATCTAAGGGATGGTTTTATTGTATTTATTGTACCCACCATCAGTCTATCACCAATTTAGAAGGTTTCACTTTCATTGATAAGCAGAACAAAGTAAAGGGTAAATATCAAATGTTCCTTTTCCTACACTGTCACATTGCCTTGCTAGTTGGAAACACACGAGATTTCACGTCTTCAAAATACTCCCTTCATCCCATTTTTATTGTCCCACATTTCTATTTTGGGAGGATTTTAAAAAAATGGTGAACTACCTACTCTACCCCTTAAATTAAAGAGTGTTGAAACAATATTCATATGGTGGAGATGGGGGTATTTTAGTTATCTAGGGGTAAATATTGCATGCTCACATTTTTTTGCTTAGTAAATTTAGAAATGGGACAATAATTTTGGAATAAATTTTGGAGGAAAAGGGACACTAATATAGAGACGGAGGGAGTAGTTTATTACTGAAAACATACAAGAAGTAGACTCAAAATCACCACCAACAGCATCGATATGTCAAAACTCTAATAAACCCGCATTCCAATAAAAATAGGCACATAGCTCCGCAGAACTTACAATCCACAAATCTCGAGGGAGTACCAATGTTGATAGAAGAGCTAAAGAGAGCACAATTCCAAACCGTATATAAATATGGGAGCGTGCCGGCAAGAAAACTAACACCACAAGCCAAACCTGCAGTGTACAATCAGCTCTTCACCAATACAAATAATAAATAAAAACATAAAATACAAAAAGCAAATAATATGAAATAGCTAAATAATTGTAAGAAGTCGCTCCAAACCTCAAAGAACTCTCGGGTTTAATACAGATAACAAGTCTTGTGCAAGACGGTTTTATACTAAACTAATACAAACCATCCCCTAAAGACCTACACACCGTAATTAAAACAATTGGTTATTGAGACAAGGTATAGGAAGCTATTTAAGTAAAACGTTTACAACTAAAAACCGTCTTATACAGAAATTTGTGAAATACCGAAAGATAAGCCTAATGATAGAATCTAATTACCACTCCCCAATCCACTCAAGACCTATATAATCTCAGTTACGTCACTAAAACTATGGCTAGTTATTGAAAGAAAAAATACGAGGTTATTTAAGTTAAATGTTTACATGTAAGACCGTTTTATACAAGAATCTGTGTTATACCGAAACATAAACCTAACTAGAGACCCTAATTGGCTAATGACCCCTTCTTATTGCTCAGGCTGAAAAATTGAGCTTCCTTTTTTTCGATTTCAATGGCGAAACTACGCATTACACCGACAAATCAAAATTCCAACTAATTCTATTACAACTAAATAAAATTCAAAATCTTCAATCAAACAAACCACAACAACAACATTAACACAATAACCACTGACAAAAACCAAACAATCAATAATCAATTCAAAATCCACAATTCATAATTCAACAATTCAACAATAGAAATAATTGAAGTACCAATTTAATCCGAGGATCAACAGCATGCAAGAAAGTAGAGGGAGAAGGGATGAACTGACAAATAGGGCTAGAAGTTGCAGTAGCAATTGAACGAAGAACATTATCAGGTCCAAACCCTAATTTAATCGGAAACCATCGTTTCAAATTGAATAAAGTTTCGTCGTCGCCATTGTTGGTTGCGGAAGAAGCTTTGCAACGCAGAGATGTTAGGGTTTTAATTTGAGAGGAATTCAATGGTTTGCGAATCAATAAATGGTGTTGAAATGATACGAAGAAATGTCGGGAAGAAGGAGATAGTAACAATGGCGTCGCAATAGTGTTGTAGCTCAACTGCATTTTATTGTGCTGCTGTTGTGTTTTTCTTTAGCATGTCTGGTTTTGCTGTTGGTTGCAAAATTGTACAGGCCATCGGTCAATGAAACTGAACTGAACTGAATTGAATCGAATCGAGTGAATTGTTGAATTTGTGGTCGTGGGCTTGTGGCTCAGTCAAATGTATTTCGAGGAGGGTTGATTGGGGTTACCGGGTTAGATGTGATGTTTAGTTGACGTATACTACTTGTTTGCTTGTTGCTTTGGAGGAAAGATTATGTTTTTTTATTGAGATTTGAGAATACGTAAAAAAATGCACATTTTTACGGTTATAAATATATAGAGTTATATTGTTGGATTAAAAACAACACGGGGTTGGTTTTAAGTGTATTTCTGTGATGAAATGCTCCAAACATAAGTAGCATGGTTACCGGATTCGTAGTGAATACGTTATTGTGGATTTGTCATTCGCTCTTATATGTATTTTTTCAGTAAACAACAACTCAACGAGATAGAATTTGTTCGTAATGTTATGTGATTTGTTCAAAAGAATATCAGAAGTTATAACATATGTCTATTGGATCTTTTTCCTCACATGATAAAATCAACTAGGAAGTTTGGTCTTCATGATCAAGCGGCAAATCATGTATAACTCATTCGATCGAACCGAAGTACAGTGTGATTGCCCTAAAAAGTTGGTAATTTGTTCAAAATGAGACTATACTTGTGGTGTTATGATTAGACTTTCACAACTAAATTATGTGGAATGTTAATAGAGTACATTGGCGGATCTTAGGCCACGCAGACTTGGGTCTGGCCCACCCCAAATTTTATGTTTATAGTGTATACAATGACCTAATTAAGGACAGTGATAAATTAAGTTTAGTGGTTTCCAAAGCAATCTTTCATATGGGAGTCCGGGACTAAGCCCAACTGGATGCGGGGGTATTTTTAGAGACGAGGTGGGTAACTTAATTTATTTTGACTCTTTATTACCCGTGTGACATTTGTTCTTCTATGCAAGCGGAATTACTTGCAATTCTTAGAGGATTGGAAAAAAGCCAAAAAATTTCGTCTCAATAAACTTATTGTCCATATAAACAACGCTCCATGCATAGAGCTCATAAAAGAAGACCAATTAACTCGTAGCATAATTAAGCCATTGGTGTCAAGGTACATTGAGCGCATCAAGATTCAAGAATGTAAATTAAATCGTTAGAATTAAGCATATATTAATGGAAGCCAATAAAGCCAGTGATTGGTTAGTTAATCGAGGTGTTAATTCTACATACATTGTAAACGTTTTCGACACCCTCCAGTCTCAGGATCATTATATGGAAGGATATCCAAAGGGTAGCCAGACTAGCCACGTGCCCACGTCTCATATCCTCGCTTATTAGTTATTTTATTTTCGGGGCTTTGCCTCTTTACTATACCAAAAAAGAACTATAAATCGTTTTTATTTTTCCCGGTTACGAAACATCGTCGACGTTTTATAAAACATCGTCGACGTTTTTCATAAAAAAGACCGTCACTACCCTTTTCCTTTCTCTCACTTCAATTCTTCTCTTTCACTCTCCTCTCTTCTCCCTCTCCCGTACAACCACCCCCACCACGACCCCACCACCACCAGCACCACCACGACGCCCCACTACCGCCGTCCTCCACCACCAGTAGCCACCACCACCGTCGACAACACAACCGGCCAAAGGTAAGTTTTGATTTTCTTTTTATTTTTGAAATCGTTTTTACATTGAAATATGTTTAATTGATATGAATTTGGTGGTTTATATGTTTAAATGTTATGAATTTGTTTATGTATATATGTTTAATTGATTTGAATTTGTGAAATTTGGATTAAAGTTGTTGAATACGGTTTTTTGTTTTATGTTGTTGAAGACGGTTTTTTAGTTGATTTTGTCTGTTGGAAATGTAATATGGCGAAATTTGTGGAAGTAGTGAAAGAGGATTATTAGATTTTTGTTGTCGGAAGACGGTTTTTGTTGGTGGTATTGAAAAAAGACGGGAAATTGGACGTTGGTCACTAGGACCAACGTCTGGGCTGGACGTTGGTCACTAGGACCAACGTCTGGGCTGGACGTTGGTCACTAGCACCAACGTCTGGGCTGGACGTTGGTGTTGATGACCAACGTCCAGGGTAGACGTTGGTCATCAACACCAACGTCCAGCCCAGACGTTGGTCCTAGTGACCAACGTCCAGCCCAGACGTTGGTCCTAGTGACCAACGTCCAACATGCCTTTGATTTTCTGTTATTGCGTTGTTTTCGATGGTTTTGAATGTTGACGATGATTTTGAATGTTGACGATGATTTTTATCATATTCGTGTAAAATTATAATTGGTTTATATGTTTATTATTATCAAATATGTTTATATGTTTACGATGGTTTTGATTGTTGACGATGATTTTAATTATATTCGTGTAAAATGATTATTATCATATATGTATGATACGTTTTATTTTCGTTATTTGAAATGTTGTTTGTAATGATTTTATTTTATTTGGTCGATTGTTGTATTATTTTATATACAGATGGATAAAGAAAAAAACATTATGGTGGTCCCTGATCGTACGAAAGGCCGAAAAGTGACGGCATCTAAGCGGCGCTTACCCGGTGTGCGTCAAGCGGGAGTTGTCTTTCGTCCTACTCAGTCAGAGGGTACGGACGTTACCCCTACGCCCCCGCCTGTTGGGAGCGAGACAGTTTTTCCGTCAGTTTTTTATAGGTTAGGTAGAGGTGATCATGGGCCGGGTCGGGTCGGGTTTGGGCCGGACCGTCACATAAAATTAAGCCCAAGAGTGCGGGTCGGGTCGGGTCGGGTCGGGCCATATGTGTGGGCCATTTTTATTGGCCCAAGCTCGGCCCATGCGGGCTTAAAGCGGGCTTCGGGCCAATTCGGGCCGATTCGGGCCAATAATATTCACTCTTCAAATGACTTTAGAAATCTCATTATATAACTAGATATTATGTCATAAAAAATTTTTAATACTAAATTATGTGATTTGATGAATATTGTCGATGTAAGCACTAGGAACGTAGCTTAACAAACGCATTAGTGAAATGTGCATGTACGTAGTATTGTTACGACACGTTTTCAACAAATGAACGTAACGTAACATGAAAAACTAGTGAAATGTGCATGTATAATACTATTTAGATATTACTAATTTAAGCAAATAACATTTTTTCCCTCATCTCAAGAAATTATTTATTTAAAGTTAAAGATGAGAAGAAGACAAAAGGGAGAGACCTATGATTAATTAAGTGCACAATTTTCAGCAGTCTAAAACTCCTAATGTACTTCCGACCTTTAGTATTTCATTACGGTGTTGTGCAGTTCTACTGTGAATTGATATTTGTTCTTTAGGCTCAAATTTTAGGCTTGTCATAATAATACAGGTAAATAGATTACTACTCCTTCGTAGATGCCAGTTGGTTTATTAAATCTATTAAATTTTGCATATGTTCGGGTCGGGCCGGGCCAAAATTCGGGCCTTGAGGTCGGCCCAAACCCGGCCCAATTATTTGATTCGGGCCATGGGCTTCGGGCCATGGGCTTTTCGGGCCAAAATTCAAGGCCCAAGCCCGATGAAAAATCGGGCTGGGCCGGGTCGGGCTAGCGGGCCTGGGCCATTTGATCAGCTCTAAGGTTAGGGGCCGTTGATGATGGTAATGTTGACGGCGGTTCAGGATCTGAGTCGGAGGAGGCGGCAGAGCAGCCCGATGACGAGTGTTTTGTAGAGAACCAGGTAGCTGAACCAACAGGTAAGAAGATGGTACAGGTTGGTAGAGGACGATATGTGCCGGTTAGTCAGGGTTCATCTAGCACGGGGAGGAAGAAGACGAAGAGGGATTTGTCTTGGCGTCTTAGTGGCGTGGTTGAGGGAGGACCGGTTCACCTCAACGTCTTACGTAGTTTTGGTGGGCACGTGGCTTTTAAGAGTTGGACGGAGGCCAAGCCGGCGAGAACGTGGCTCAAGTGTTACGAGAGGCCCGGTTGTATGGAGGCTATGAACGGGCTGAAGGTGCCGGAGCTGGTTGCCCGGAGAGTTAGTGAGAGTGGGCTTGGTGTTTTGATGAGTTGTGTGACCACCGGCATAGATGAAAATCTATGTAGTGCATTTGTATAGAGGTGGCAGCCGGATACTAACAGTTTCCATATGCCTTTTGGAGAGATCACTATCTTATTACATGATGTTTAGCGTATTCTAGGGATAAAGGTGAGTGGCGTTAGGGTTTTTGTGGAGGGTATGGTGGAGCAGGAGGAGGGTAGCACGAGGGATGATGCAGGCTTGAGGGAGAAGATGGCTACTTTATTTGGGCTGGCTTTTCAGGATGTCGAGCCACCATATTATAGGAGTGGTGGGTTGTCGACCCAGAAGTTGAGGGAGGGTGTGGAGACGGGTCGCCATGATGAGTCGCTGAGGGCCTACTTGATGTTGTTGGTTGGACAGACATTGTTCACGGACAAGTCTAGTGATAGGGTAGTGGCCCGGATGCTTCATTTGTTTGATGACTTGGATAGTTTTGGTGAGTATGCCTGGGGGGCTGCGACATTGGCGTACTTGTACCGTCAGTTGGGTATGGCGTCGCGGAGAGATGCTCGTGGGCTTAGCGGTTGTTTGCCGTTGCTCCAGGCTTGGATATATGAGTATTTTCCCCATTTCCGACCTCATGCAGGATACTATGTTGAGGGTAGACCATTGGTGGAGGCTTGGTCACGGGTTCCTAGGTTTAAGGGCGAGGAGAAGATTCTAGATGAGCACCGTCAGAGGCTAGACGGGCTTAGGGCGGAGCATATTCGTTGGACCCCTTACGGTGTTGGTTCACATCGCTCTTGTAGGACATCGCTTTATTCAGGGTTGATTAGATTTCTTGATGTAGTAGAGCCATATCAGCCTAACCGTTTTTTGCGTCAGTTTGGGTATGTCCAGCCTATCCCGACCGCTATGATTACTCCAGCTGTTGAGCATCGCCCGCCTTCACCGAAGTCGGGTTATAGGTTGTATTATGGGGAGTATCCTGATTCGGAGTGGGGGCTCCCAGAGGCACGGATTGTTTTGAGAGACCGTTCACACCCGGTCGTGATGCCGTTTGACACGGTCGATCGTTACATGACATGGTACACGAAGTCCTCCCACCCGTATTTCTTTCCTCCTGGCCGTCGTACCAAGTTTTCTACGGTGCCTCTTTTGGATGAGCCGGAGTTCGGCAGAGCTCTTGCATGGAGGTTCTCACTTATCTACAGACAGCCTACTCAGCAGGCGATGACATCGTGTGTTCAGCGGTTGGTTACAGATATGGCCGACTACTTCAGGAACCCGGAGGACGACGACGACGATGATGTAGGACATGACGACGTTTGATTATTTAGTTATGTTTTATTTGTTTTATTGTGTTTCTACGGATTATTTTAGATTATTTTATGTTTGAATTATGTAATGGTACTTTTATTTTTATTATTATTAGTTTATGTTTTGAATTATGTAATGTCCACAACATGAAAACCCTAGCATTTCCTCTATATAAACCCTTTACCCAACAAATTATTTCCACACAACTCACTATCTTCTCTCTACTCTTAAAATATATTACCTCTACTATCCTATACTTTAATCATGGTGATGACTAACATACAACTAGTGAATTATTATCAAAATAAAATTAACGAGATAGTTAACGAGTTTCCCTTACTATTCGACCGCCTAATGATTGTGTTGAATAATCATGTACTTAATAATTTCATAAGTCGTGGCAATCCTCCTCTATCATCGCTTCAACTAATGCATGGACCTATTTACGGTCTCAACAACCCTTCCATTCATCCTATGAACGTAACTGAAGGTATCATTACTTATAATCTATTGTCTAATTTTTCTAATCAATAAAGTTTGTGACATTATTAACCAGATTAATTTTTAAATCCAGAAAATGTCATCCTGAAGCGAAATGAGTGGGAGAAAGTGAGGTTGGAGATAGTTGAACTGTTCAAGAGGTGTTTAACAGTTGTCCCATATAGGACTTTACACTCTCTATGTGAAGGGGACGGCCGGATGTTCGTGGGGCCATTTCAGAGTCTAAAAACCTATGAAATGTATGTAACTTACATAGAGGAGGAGTTTTATAGGCCTAATGGTTCTTCATCCGAAGGATATTCAACTGATTAAGTGTTAATGAAATGTATTTAACGCTGATTAATTGTTTGTTCTGCACTTGATCGTTGTAATATTTATCAGTTTTTAATTAATGAATAAAGTCGTCAGTTAAGTTGTCACATCGTGCTCAGAACTTTATTAAATTCGTCAGTTGAGTAGTCACATTTTGCTCAGAACTTTATTAAAGTCGTCAGTTGAGTAGTCACATTTGGTTTGCAGCATGGGTATTTTAATCGTTTCTTCTATGTAATGTAATTTTAAGACTTTAACTTATGTGACCTTGATTCGAGTATTGTCAATTTTATTTAATCAAAAATAAATTGAGATAAAAGAAGAAAAAATAATACATAAATATTCATCAATTACACAAGTACAACAATCAAGACTTATCCCTTCTTGTGCGACGCACTCTAGGTGTCGTTCCCATACATGTGTGCCAGTTTTCGAAATTTGTCTTGTACAAATCTTCATAGTGTGCAACATTTTGTTCTCTATACCCCGCCCAAGTCATCTCTATTGGAGGCATTGGAACTTCTTGAGGTGGTCCACTACAATGCAACCGCATCCAATGTTGGTGGTGATTTAAAATCCACAAAACACCATATGGGACCGGACTTTGAGGACAACTTCTTAAAGGCAAAAATGTACTATATTGCCATGTACTCGGACTAGACGGGGCCTTACCTATGACACAAATTGCCCAGTTAAACAACGATGCGAAAACATACAGATGAACGTCATGCATCCAATGTTCTTGACCACAACCGGTGTTGTTGGAAAATTCAATGCGCCTCAAAGTGTTGTCAAACATAGTAAAACCATTATTTGTGACGTAGGTCGCATCAAAATAATCCTTGTACACCTCAAAACCCCTAATTTCTCGAGCACACCATTCTCGCATCACTAGATGGTCAGTTTCTCGACCCCGGGCAGCATGAGACAATACTCGAAAACCACAATGACCATCATCACTTACATCCACCCAACCATCAAAAAAACACCACAACTCCTCCGGGACCCCCCATCTTTTATTCCAGCTTGACAAAGGACCCCTAGTGTAAGCCAATTCCAAAGGTGCACCGACCCTCACCTCATCAAAATCACCAACTGTTGTTTGTTGAGTGGTCGTCGATCCATCTGAACCAGGTGTCCCAAACTTCCTCTTTACATGTTCAAAAAATGACTTGTTCCTAGTAGTAGATCCTCTTGGTCGACCCTTGGGGTTTTCTCTAACAGGGGGTGGCAATACGTACTCGTCTTCCGGATGAAGAAAGGTGCGCATCTTCTCAATAAAAGATCTCTTACTTGCCAGATCACTACTCCTCATTTCATTGACGAGCTCGTCAAATGCATCATTATCGTTTTTCGGCATTGTGTCATCATTGCCATACTCCAATGTCCTCCAAAATGAATGAACTTGATCAAGGTGAACTCTCTCATCATTGTTTTTCAAACCAACCAAGAGACAAGCACAAGGTAAGCCATGAGTAGTTCTTAAAGCACAACCGCATCCATTAACCAACCCGATCCCTAACTCAATTCCCCTCTTAGTTTCGTTTTCCATAATCCCGATGGCTTTTAAGGACACCTTTCCTTTCAACAAAGAAAACAAATGAGATGTATGACGAGGTTTACTTCTTGACTCCTCGAGCTCTTTTCTTATTTTGGAGTGTTGTCCTTCAAGCATAGAATGAATACGGGACCACATAGTATCAAGGGTTAGGCTAGAACTTTTCAACCAAGCCTTCAAAAGAGAATGAGAGGACTCCACCCGGGAAGTAGCCGTGTTTCCAAGATGGAAATACCGGTTCGTGTAGCATAATATGAACCCTGTTGAGTACGGGCCCCATGTTTTTGCCGCATAAGTCGCCACTACCATCCAATTTTTACAAAAGGCGGCCCAACGCAACTCGTACTCTTCCTTTGTAGTAGCATTTATCACTCCATTCCAACCATGCTCTTCATTGCACATGATTTGCTTTGTGCGCCACTCATGCTTTGACCACGATTGTGCTTTGCTCTCAACAGCACGGTTCAAGTGCCAACGACACAACAAGTGAGGTGTAAGAGGATAGACGGACCGTAGAGCCGCGATCAAACCCAACTCCCGATCAGTGACAAACGCTGAAATAGATGCTTCGGTGAACTCGAGAAGCATTCCCAACTTCTTCAATAACCATTTGTACCCATCTTCCGACTCAGAAGGAATCAATACACAAGCAATCAAGAATGAAGATCCACATGGTGTGACACCAACAAGCTCAACGAGTGTCATCTTGTACACATTGGTCTTGTATGTCGAATCAATAAGCACAACATGTGGATAGGTACGAAACAGCTTCACGGCTTCCGGATGAGACATGAAAACATGAGAAAGCTCACATGTCTCGGGATTCTTCTCATGCCAATGCACATATTTCGCTTCTACAGCTAAGGACAACATTTGTTGAGCGGGATTTCGATTCCCTCTCATTTCACGCCTCAGCTTGGTTGTCTCACTATATATTTGGGTGCTTGAGGGTTGCGGTTTTTCCGGGGTTCTTTGATGAAGACCGTTTTTAATATCTCTCGGAGGAATCGAGGCCCGGATTTGTTGTTTCACATACTCTTTCTCTTCTTCAGTTAAACCCGCAAAATGCCTATGTCCATCCTTGTACTTTACCAACTTGTGGTTGTGCTTCCCAAAACCAACGGCAACCACAATGTTCCAAAGTATCGTGGGTTTATCCTCGAATCCCCGAAACTTGTTTTGCACGGCTCGAATACGAAATTTGCAATCACATTTAGGTGAACCGGATTGTTTCCTAGGATTATCGGGATCATACTCTCCCGGTGGCCTCCCGTACCTAGAACAACGCAAATATGAAGATAACAAGTCGGGTTCGCTACGGTTTTTCGCTCCATTAGTTGCTTTCACCAATGCAAACCCATTAGCAAACGCTATCTTTTGGGCCCAATCAAACGCTTCGTCACGAGTATCAAATCCTATATCCGTCACAAATAAAGGGTTGAAATCGAACCCGTTATCGACAAATTCCTCAAATGAACCCTGTTTACAAGCGGAAATTACATTAAAACTTAAATAAACCGTGCGAAAACACGAGAAATTACACGAAAACACGAAAATACGCAAGTAAACTTGAAAAAAACGTTGCAACACTACTTCAACGTCCACTGTAGACGTTGAACCCTATACATAACGTCTAACCTAGACGTTGATATGGGGTGTCAACGTCTAGGACTGACGTTGTACATAGAGCATAACGTCCATATTGGACGTTGATATTGAGAACCAACGTCCACTTTGGACGTTGATCTACCTTCATAACGTCCACCTTGGACGTTGATTTGGGGTATCAACGTCTAGGTGGGACGTCAATGTTGCTTATCAACGTCTATATTGGACGTTGATTCCCCATATCAACGTCCAATATAGAGTTGCCTACCCTAAATCGTCCAAAAATCATATCAATATTCATGAATTCGGCATAAAAAGTATAAATCGACTTCAAAAGGGTGTTCAAGAATCAACAAATGTCATAGGCTAGTAACGGAACACTAACAAAGAGAGCAATGGAAACCGTCTTTCAAATTTACGTTAATGGAAAACTAAAGAAACAAAACAAAAATTACGTTAAAGGGTATGCATAACGTACCGATGATTCATTGTCCGCCATTGACTACCGTTTAATTTGATATGAAAACCGTCTTTCAAATTTTTGTGGAAGTTGTTTAGATTAGTTTATGAGATTTTTGAATTTTAGAGAAAAAGTTAGAGAGAGGAAGGAGAGAAAAGGGTAGTAGTGGTCTTTTTTTTAAAAAACGTCGACGATGTTTTATAAAACGTCGACGATGTTTCGCAGCCCTCTTATTTTTTAACGATAATAATTTGAAAAGTAGTCGGACATTTCTAACAAATTTTTGAAAAATATCAAACAGGATGCACGTGAGAAAATGATCCCGAGTCAATAATTATTGATCAATCTATTATTGAACAACTCCTTCTCTCTCTAAGATAGAGAGAGAGAAAAATGAGACAACAAAACCCAGAAAATCAAACAAAAATCCCCAATTAAATAAAATCAATCCAATTAACAAACCCTAAAATGGATCCTACAACAACCCTAAATGATCTAATCACCTTAATTAACCAACCTGCAGTAATCGAAACATTCGTCGACATTTTACTTTGCGCTGTTCCGATATGGGCAGCTGTTATGATCGGTTTAGTAATCGGTTGGTCATGGCGGCCGAGGTGGACCGGGTTAGTGTATCTTGGGTTTCGGTCTAAGCTTCGGTTCTTGTGGACCGCGCCACCCGGGTTCGGCGCGCGTCGGGTTTGGCTTGCGTTTACCGCGGTTTCGGCTTTTTCGGTATTGGGGACGGTTTGGTCGAATTTGAGGGGGAAGAATAAAGATCGGGTGGTGTTCGAGAGGTGCAGCGGTTCGTCTAAGTCTTTGATTGATTTGGGATGTGAAATTTCGAAGTATGATCCATTTATTTTTTATTTTTTTAAATTCCCTCCGTCCCAATTGTTTGTTTATTCATAGCGATATTTTAAATGACTGTAAGCATATGACTGAGACGGAGTTGAGTATTGTGGATTTATGGTAGTTACAATGTGGAAGTAGTTGTATTGATTATTTGACGGGTTTTATGTTACACAAATTCTCATTTAAGACAGGTCAAATACATACCAAATCACCCCAATAGTTGCCTAGGAGGTACCAAAAAATTTGTCTTTATAGCCACCATGTGGTAGTATTTGACCCGTCTTAAGCTTAAGGCGGGTAGTGCCCGTCTTAAGCAAGAGTTACTATTTAGGTTATACTATCTAGTAGCGGAAACATGATTTGAAGTTGGGGTTATATAGGTGCTAGAAATTTAGGTTTGATAATATGACGGGTTTTATTATGTAGCGATATGTTAGTTAAATGTAAACAAATGATTGCTACGGAGAGAGTATTATGGTAATGCTAAAATTGATAATGTGGAAGTAGTTGCTTTGATAGTATGACTGATTTTTATGTTATATCTAGTGGCGGAAACAGGATTTGAAGTCAGGGGTTATATATGGGTTGGAAATTTTAGGTGGCGAACTAGTAGTATGATAGAGTAAGTTAGGATGATGATCGAAGATTTACTTAACCAGTTGTGTTCGTCTCGGTAGGGTGGTGGTTGGGGATAGCTCCTGTTAGCTCCTTCCATCAGTTATGATATCTAGTGGTTGCTCGAATTGGGACAGCTAAATATTGAAGTTAAGATTTTATGTTGCCTTGGATATTTATATGCTCTTTGCCTAGTAGTCCCTCCAATCTCATTGTCCTCATTTTAAGAGCATTTTCTCAAGAGTTAAAAGGTTGGTTAGTTTCCGCGCCTTTGTTTTATTGTAAACGAATATGATGTAGCTTTTAGTTGGGAATTTGGTTTTTACTTTTTAACTCAATCCTATGCAATTGAGTTTAATTATGTTGTTAAACTTTTGTTTTTGTTCGTAAGGACAAGAACATGAGCCGTGTTTAATAATTATGCTCTCTGAAATTTGAAGAGTGGCTTCCTTTCAAGGACGAAGTGTTTTCCTCGAGAGCAATGTTTGTGTGTTATTTCTAGTTATTGGGACTATAGAGCACCCCAGAAAATAACAACATTGCTTGATCGCCTTAAAGACCCATGCTTAGAGTGAAGTAAAGGGTTCTGATATATGCGGCTTTAGAGGTGGCTCTTGATGAAATTTACGTAGAGAATTGTGTCAATCCTTCATACCTCATACTTTGAAGCAGATATAGACACAAGGTATAATGAGCCATTTTGACTTGTTCTATGTGATAATCAAATCCCTACACGGAAACCATTCAAAGTAGCGAGGTACAAGATGACCTATTCTCTGCTTCTTACAATTTTTTTCAACACCACACTGGTTTAATACTACTTGATTCAATTGGATTCAAATGGAAAGAACGGTTGCAACCTAGTTCTAGTAGACCTGGCAAACAGATCGTGTCGGGTTCGTGTTCGTGTCAAATATTAAACGGGTCATCATCCCTCAACCCAAACCCAAACCCAAACCCAAACCCAAACCCGACCCAATTAAATTTCGTGTCGTGTTTGTGTCGACCCATTTACATAAATGGATCATCAAGTCTTAAGTCTTAACCATACCCGTTAAATTCGTATCGGGTTCGTGTTGTGTTTCGTATTTGGAAAGTATAAATACATATATTTGATGGAGAATAAATAAATTTTTTGATTAATTTAGTAAATGGGTCATTCGTGTCGAGTTCGTGTTTTGAGAGCTAAATCCAAACCCGACCCAATTAAATATCGTGTCGACCCACTTACATATATGGGTCATTAAACCTCAACCCAAACCTGTTAATTGCATATCGGGTTCGTGTCGTGCTTTTTGTGTCGTGTCATTGTTTGCCGCATCTAAGTTTTAGGACGAACTATGTTGTTCCAGAATTCCAGTATAGAGATTTCGGTTCGAAGATTGGTCAACCGAATCCCAAATCACGCATTAGTGGTCTAGCTTGATAAATTTTATGCTTCCTTTGTGCTCTTTTTATGTGGAGTATTTTAATTACAGTTTGAATGGGAATGATCTCTATTCTCTATGATTAGTTTAGATTTATGTTTTGCTTCTAATCATCAAGTAAACATGCATAGGTTCCTTAAATTTTGCCCTTATTCTCAAATGTTTTGCCAGTTGAATTTTCCTGTATCGTAAGACTAGCTGATAAATGTTATTAGATTCGGCCATTCATCACTATAAACACGTTAAATATGGGTTAATTACATCTTGGAATTTGTTCCTGCAGCTCTAGCCTCAGAGTTTCAGAGGGTGAAAATGATATTGTCACAGAGAAAGACTTGGAGCACCTCCTCCAGCTTCTTGAATGCAAGGACGGAGAAATCTCATGGCAAAGCATGATGGAACGCGCAACTTCAAATATGAAATACAAGGCCTGGCGCCATGAGCCCGAGGTATTTTTTTAACTACTCATGGAGAAAATATCCAGTATAGGAAACCTTGACACAAGTATAATTCTTACTTTCAGATTCTCAGCACATATGCTGAGAGGCGTATATTACACGTACTGAACATCGCTTTGTAATTGAAAGTGATGTCAAATCACAAGAAATGTGCATCTAACAGATTTTTAATTGTATAAAGGAACACCTTCTGCAGTGAACTCATGAGTTAGACTTATCTTGTGTCCTTGACCTTGAACATAATGTAACAATTACCATAAAACCAAGCAGAGGATGCAAACTTTCTGCTTTGTTGGGCCTGTTCGGTAACATTGGCAATTTTGGGCTCATCTTTGAGATGTTAGACCAGCTATATGAAATGAAAACGAAACAAAAGACTGACTTGCTTTTTCGATTCCATACTTCTGGAAAACAATATGAATTTTTTTTACAACTTCCCAACATTAGTTTTTTCTATCTAGTGCATTTGTTGTTCCTGTACTATTTTTTTCCCTTTGTACCTTCTCTTTGTTTTACAACTTCACATTGATAGTTCCTCATGACAATTTTACGACCCATATGCTGTATTTTGTAGACTTGTAGCATTGACTCATATTATCTTCAAATGTTTTATTTTTTTCAGAATGGCCCAACTATATATCGCAGTCAAACTGTATTTGAGGATTCAACTACTGAGGTAGTGAGAGATTTCTTCTGGGATGATGAGTTTCGTCCTAAATGGGATCCTATGCTTACATATTTTAAAATATTGGAGGAGTGCCCGGATACAGGAAAGATGATTGTTCACTGGATCAAAAAGGTTTGTTCCTCTAATGTTACGTTTTTGTCTGTAATAGTCATTCATCTACAAGATCAATGGTTATAATATTTCATTAATGTGTTTTCCCTGCAGTTTCCCTTTTTCTGTAGTGACCGGGAGTATATCATTGGTCGAAGAATATGGGAAGCTGGAAAGGCATATTATTGTATTACAAAGGTATCACCTACGACAACTGTTTTCTTTACCTTTAAATAACTTATAGGAGATAGCTCCATGGCATACACTAGCGGGGGAAATTTATAGACATATTGTGGGATTGCTATTTCTTTAAGCGAGAATGATTTATTCCGTGTCACTATTTATAGCTACTAGCGATGTTTTTGCTGCTTATGCGGTGTCTTCTAGTAAACCCTCTTTCAGTGTTATTCTGTTGACGATTATCTTTGCATGCTGAAATCTACTACATTTTCACAATTTTCTAACTGCTTGATACTTATAAATTGATACTCACTCTGAAACTTTGAAAGGTTCCACATTTTTAGATGGACCAAATTTAAGAAGCTAGAGAAAAAAAGACAATACTACCCTCCTATAAACTTCCCATATTCCTGTCTCACTTTTGCAGCCAAACTCAAACTCAACTTTACCTTCACCCTCCAATCCTCCATTATCAATCCCAATTAACCACCATCCTTTGCTCATTCCAAAATCGAACCACCAACCTAGCCCTCCCTATTGAGCACCATGGCACCACCCTAGCATCCTTCCCTAACCACTGTGGCTAGGCCAAAATACCACATCGAGCGCCATCATTGGCCTCCATTCAAGCCACCCCAACTCTGTCAATATCCCCATTCAAGCATCCCTGCTCGTTTATCGCCTCCACCATAGACGCCAAGGCTCGACCACAATAAAATCCATCGTCTCACCATTCTCGCGTCACATTTTTTTGTGGTGGTGGCCTGGTGGGTTGAGGGGGTCAATGGGTTTGATGGGTGGTGATTTTGGTGGGGTTGTTAGCTCGCAAGATCTGGTGGGTTACTGGGGTCTGGTTTATGAGGCTGGTTGTGGTCTTCGGAGGGAAGAGAAGTGGCACGACGGGTTTGGCCAGATGGTTTGGTGGATCTGGTGGGGCCGGGCGGTGGGTCCAGTGGCTTCAAACAGTGGGTTTGGTGGGTTTTTTTAGTGGACTGAGGTGTGGTGGGGTTGTGTGTGGTGGATTTGGGGTGTTTTTATGGGTGAGTAGGTGTGGGAGTGGGTCGGTAGGATAGTCATTTTAGGCGTATTCGAGTCCCAAAGTGGAGAGTGGAAGCTTTCAATGAATGTGCCAGCAAAGGAAATGTGGAGCCTCTCAAAGATTTGGAGAGACTTTAATTATTTTTTTCTGTTTTTATCATGTGCTCTAGTTTAGCTGATACGATATTTACTGGAAAAGGGGCTATTTGAGTGGAAATTTTCTCCACGAGTTATTTTTACTTTGTATGAAGTTGATATTTTTTGCTGGGGGTTACTCAAAATTTTAGATATGCAATACTTGCCGAATCTTCACTGTGCTGCTTCTTGTTTTTTCTGCAAACCTTCCGTGTTCCCCATTTTGGATAAAGCTTCTGAGAGGCAAATTATAGCTCTGTGGGTAAATGCAGGAATGTTCCTGGTTGGTGTTAGTTTCTATGTGTTAGGTCTATTTGACCTATGAAAAAAGTAAGTTTGAACTAGTGACTATGATTTGAGATAACAGAAGTTTGAAAAGGAAATAATCGGTTAGTTAAAAAAAAAAAGGGAAATCCAGTATTTGGTATATACTATATAGTTATTCTTTTTTCTGGACTCTTGCTGTAACTGTTGTCAATCTGAGACTTCAGATCAGGAGTTCGGTTGTGGGAGTGGTTTTTATTTTTTATTTCGATTTTGAGAGAACTTTCTCTCTCCCTCGCTAGTCGCAGGCTCACAGCCCGTGCCCTCTATTCTCTGTAGGTTTTTTGTCTTCAGTCCTCTAGTTTTCATGTTCCACAATTTCTCTCTGTTTAATCTTGTTGCACGTCTCTCTTGCATCTTCTTTTTCCATGGTCTCATCCTCTTATGTTCTTGTGGTATCCTGGACTGAGTTGTGGTTTCCATTGACCTATCTCAACAAAAGTTTGAATAGGGTCATATGAAATTTATAGAGTAATGCCTCCAATCGTATCACTTTCATGCACAGCTTATTTTTATGTTTTGTGACACCTTGTCACTGATATTATCTTGGTCGCTTCAAAATTGTAGGGAGTTGCATATCAGAATTTGCCTAAGCGTGATAAGCCAAGACGTGTGGAGCAGTATTTTTCTAGTTGGATCATAAAGCCTGGTGAGTACCGCCAGCCGTTAATCTGGTGTACGGGGTCATCTTTACATGATGTATACTCCGTATTCAAGTAGTTTATTTGGCGATTGTTGACTCGACGATTTCCCTTGATAGGAGTTAAAACTTTTTTTGGAAAAAACATTTTATGTTTATACTCTGTAGCATCAATTATTGTTTTGATTATATTTGCTGTTATGTTGATGGAACGGAGTACGGAGTTAACATTGTATAGCCTTTTTTTCCCACTTGAAGTTTTCTTTTGATTTTATTCACGTATTTTGTTTATATTCTTCTCTTTACTTTACTTGGTATTATTTTTTTCCTATTTTTTTTTATTTCCACTTGATTATTTGTTTACTTTTAGGATTTTTCAATTTTTTTACATGAATCTCCTTATATTGATGAGTGTATGGGAAGCCTTGGACGGTTTCAAATGATGAGACATGTCGGCCGACCCCAGTTCATTTTGGGACTAAGGCTCCGTTGTTATTTTACGTGGTAGTGAGGGTGTCAGAATTCAAATGATGATCATGTTCGCCGACCCTAAATAACGTTAGATTAAGACTGTTTCTTATTATGCTGATAGTTTACTGGAAAATGCAGTGAAGTCTGTCAAAGGAGATGGTACTGCATGTGAAGTTACTCTAATTCATTACGAGGACATGGGAATTCCTAAAGATGTGGCAAAATTGGGTGTTCGGCATGGGATGTGGGGGACTGTTAAGAAACTAAATGCAGGCATGAGAGCCTATCAAAATGCATTTAAATCCGAAACTCCCCTTTCAAGATGTGCTTCAATGGCGAGGATTACCACCAAGATATCGCTCGAAGGACTTCAAGGTCTTCCAGAAGAAGAATCGGGTGATGATGTACAAAATCAAACATCGGACTCTCTTATGTGTACAAAGAAGGGCATTGACTGGAAATGGATTGTAATAGGAGGAACTGTTGCCGTGGCTTGTGGACTTCACACAGGATTCGTCGGCAAAGCATTGATGATCGGAGCTGGGAGACGGCTTGCGCGGAGGTGAGACAATTTTTTGTATATGTATCCTATTCATTTTGGTGCTCTTTAGCACCACAAAGAGCCTCTTTTTTTCTAATGTGTAGTGCTCTTCTTACCATAATGAAATGAATTTGATTGTCTCAGTTTGTACACATGGTTGTTATTCTTTGTAAGTTTGTACTCTGATCTAAAATAAACTTCCTAATTTCTATTTTGGGGGTGTTTATAAAAAAATATATCCGGGACATTTATTTTCAATCTTTACGCGACCTGAATTTTGTTAAACTTGATACTAAACCGATCCAAAATGACTGGACCCTTATCCTATCATCCCAGAAATGACCCAAACTGTCAAATTTAATCGTCGTATGAAATAAAATACCACTGCTAAAGCGGAAAAATATATGTCTTGTTCATTGCAGGATGAAAAGTACTTGCGGAGGTTTTCCTCCCCTCCCCCGCAAATCATAAATCATTTGTTTATCTTTGATTAACGAGAATATTTCAAAAGAAAGAGACGTGAATTAGCTAAAGTGAACATGGGAGAACGATGCCTAAAACAAAACTTTTACGCTAAAGACGTATAATATCGCAAGTGTTTAGAGAATCAAATTCTATATCCATAATTGGTCATATCTAGTTACTATAATTCCAAGATTATAATTTATAAGGGGATATGATTAACATATAATTCTCTCATTTATGCTTTTTGTGTGCTTGTATATGGAATTGATGCTCTCTTAAACAACCCAATTAGCAAGTGAAAGCATCATGTGCTGAAGCTTTACTGCTTTTGTTCAGCTGCTTTGGGAATTAAGAATGTTGTACAAAACTTCCTTTCTCTTTGTATATTAATCTTGTATTCCAACTGAATTTTATTTTCAATATAACCATATCGAAAAAAGAGAGCAAGGTCGATTAATACTTTAGACATGGGAGAGACTGGCACGAGGTTTAGGGTAGGGTACGCCCTAAAACCTGAGAAAGTCGAGAGTGTGATCCGACCATCCCTTGTAACTCACTCGAAACAACGAGGAATCGATTTGATTGAAGTTGATCTTAGTAAGCCTCTTGTAGATCAAGGCCCCTTCCACTGCCTTGTCCACAAGATATACTCCCCTGATTGGAAGTGTCAATTGTTAGAATTTCGGTCTATGTACCCGGATGCCGTTCTCATCGACAACCCGTCTTATATCGAACGTCTCCACAATCGGGTGTCCATGCTTGAGGCTGTCAGCGCTCTTCCCCAAACATGCGTTAAAACCCCGAAACAGGTGGTTGTATATGAAGTGCCGTTACTGTTAAGCGACAACACTCTGGCTGATCTCAATTTCCCGGTGATTGCCAAGCCATTGTTGGCAAACGGGAGTGACGGTTCTCATGAGATGTGTGTCGTGTTCAACTCAGGCGCGCTGAATAAGGTAACTCCACCTGCTGTTCTTCAGGAGTTTGTGGACCATGATGGGGTCCTCTTTAAGGTCTATGTTGCCGGAGACCATGTCAAGTGTGTCAAACGGACGTCTTTGCCTAATATCGCTGATTTTCCTGAACCTAAAACAGTTGATGTCGGTATTTTGCCCTTTTCCCGAGTATCTAGCTCGGATGCACTAGTTCAGCAACAGCAAGAACAAGAGCCGCCCCTGGATTTGATTCGCGACTTAGCTAAAGGTCTGAGAGACGCCACCAAGCTACATCTCTTTAATTTTGACATAATTAGAGATGCAAGATCAGGTAGCGAAAACATGTATTTCATCATCGACATCAATTACTTCCCTGGTTATGCAAAAGTCGCGGGTTTTGAAAACATGCTGACTGATTTCTTCTGGGATATTGTCACCCATAAGCATCTCAATAATACCGCGAATGAAGATGAAGATGTTGTAGTCGTTACCCAGGAGGGGTGTTACCTGAATGCTGCAGATGCAGAACATGGTGATTTACCTCCTGTAATGGTCACCCCCGAATCTAATACCCCGTAGTATTTGATCACGGTGACTCTTAACTAAACTAAATCGTTTTCTAATATAAGCCAGATCTCACCGTCTCTCAGAAAACCAACTAATAAACTCAAACGTTCCATTTTCTTAATTTTTTCGCGAAAACACATTACATATTTACATCACCAAACAAATTGGATGTTCATATATCTCATGACTTTACATGTTACAATTACAAATGGAAAATTAAGAGTAAGAAAGAAAAAAAAAACTAATTTGCTTTGGTTAATTACAGTGGTAAGAAAAACAAAAAATCTGGAAAAAAATTACTCAGAACAATATTTTTTCCCTAGAAAGTCACTCAAACCTTGTTTGTACAGTTACTAGGTTAATTTCTCACCTCTAATTTTTCATTTACAATCTAGACATCTAACCAAGGTTTTGTAGCTCTATAAAGATCATACGGCGCCCATAGGTGATCAATGGGACACGGTTTCCGAGAGTCCAACCGTAGCCATGGCTTCCCCTTTCCACTCCAATGGAGAAGGCTAATCGGTCCAGGGTGTAGACTCCTACATCGACCTTCAAAATTATCGCCCCCAAGTCCATGTTGATTCCATCTATGGTCGACCGCTTTAATATTCCCTGCAAAAATAAGTAAAAAGGGTGGCAAAGATCCTAAATGATAAATTCTCTTTAGTTTTTGTACAACCATCCATTCTTCGACTTTTTGTGTATACGCTTCCTTCTTCCATTTCTTTACGTCTAGTACCATTACCCCGGTGTTGAAATAACACGGTTTTCTTCTCGCGAATGTCTTTGACAAAACAGGGTCTTGCCAAAATGAGTCTGTAAAATATGTTGTGAAATTGGTGTGACAGTATTCTGGTGCAGCGACTACTTTCTCTTCTAAATTGACCATCCATAGTTTTGTAATATCGTCTACCACAATGATATCCGAATCCAAATATATTACTCTTCGAACATTTGAAGGAAGTATGTCCGCTAAATAAATCCTTGCATAGTTTAAGGGTTGATCCAAGGCTTGTCGAATAGATTTTGATATTTTTCCCCTAACACGATTTGAATCAAATCGATAAATCTTAAATGTTAGATACGGAAATGTACTACTTATGCTTGTAAATATACTAGGATCATGCCTAGCCGAAAGAAAATGAAACACAAAATTTTCAGGACAAGTCGAGTGTTGTAAAATTGAGAGAACAGCCGCCATAGTTCCTCTTAAATAATTCGCATCAAGGGTCATGGAAATATGTATATTATCCAGGTCATGAGTACTACAACTTTCGCCATTTACAAATGATGTCGCCTCACGAAAAACTGGAGCATTGGCCGCTGGTTTACGTATGACACCAACCCGTATCGCGGTTATAGTTGTATATTTTGTTGTAATTGAATGGAGGAGGAAAAAAGACAAGAGGCCTAAGATTGGAAATATGGGAGATGATCCCAAAAAAACCTTCATATCAATTTTTACATCTACTTTTTATTCTCCTTATTATTATTTGTATGCCTTGTATGTCAAAAGGCTCCATTAATTAACAAGAAAATACAAGTTTACATTCACAAAATGCATAGGAGAAGATTGGTAAGGAATTAGGATTTACATGGAGATTTTTAGCAATAATTTTAGGTAGCATTTTGGAGGAAATGATGTAAAATCTTGTCTTCCAAAAAATAAAGGTAATCTTATTTTTTTGAAGTGCTATATTTTAGGATACAATGATAGATTTTGTATGAAATCTAGGGTGGAACTTAATAATGAGCAAACATTTAATATACTAAAATTAGCTTTATACTAAATGCAAAGGTACTCTACCCCTTCTCTTTTTCTTCATGGGAGAGAACACAAAATGACCCACTCTATTCTTTGATTCGATTGTTTGTCGAAAACTCGCGCCTAGGTTGCACGGACACACCTCTTAATTTACCGTCTCGTGTTTGATATCTGTGTCCGATACGACACTCGTAGGACACATGCCTAAACGTGTCGGACGCGTGTCTAACTTTCAACATTTATTTGGGCGAGTGTCCGACGCTTGTTCATGATATTTGGGCACGTGTTTATGGTATATGGGCACATTGTAGACGCACTTTTAAACCGAATCAAATTGAGTTTAAGAGAAATAGCGTGGGTTGTTTTATGGTTAGGGAAATGAATTGAATTGGGTTGAATGATGTTTTTTAGACAATGGTTGAGCTGTCAGAAGAGATTGATATAAAGATGACTTTTGGTGGGTAATGAAATGAGCTATATTTTTCACTTATTTAAATTTAATATTAAATATTTTTTCAAAAAAAAAAAAACAACATACGTTATTGCTATAAAAATAAATATTTTATTAAATTTAAATTTTATGTAAGCGCCTATTAAAAAAGAGTTTTATATTTTGAATTGAAATAATTTGCATCATTATCTTTGAAAATGTTGTCCAAAACCCTTTTGTAAAAACTTTAATCTTTACGATGTTTATGAATATGCACTAAGTTTTGTTTGTGACGGGTCAAATCCCCCTTACAAATGAGAATTTGTGATGAATATGAGTTTAAATTAATGATTATTTTTTTGCATTAATTAAATTTATATTTTATGTTGTCACTTGCATAAATTATTTAATTTGATTTTGTAAAACATAAAAATGGCAAGAGAATAAGACTATAAAAAAGTCTAGTTTGAAAGTCTACTTACTAACAAAAGTTAAAAAATTTAGCAAAAATGTTGAAATAAAATAATAAAATAAGAAAGTCTAGAACAAAATTACAAAAGAAAACCTTATCTATATTATTGCCATATAATTTAGCCTATTGGTTGGTTACTCTTTATGGTCACGACTCACGAAAGCATCTTCTAACAATCTACCGCCACTCGATCATCATCACCCCTATCTCCAACGCAAAAGCCACTACTATGCTACATTGTTTCTATTTTATTTGTGATTTTCCGTTCCATTTTCGTGTCTCACGTTGCTATATATTCTGACACATAGTAGCGGAGCCAGGATTTCAATTTAGGAGAGGCGAACGCCTTATAACATAAGGTACCCTCAAAAAAATTTCTAAAAGTTTAACTACAATCTTCGAAAATTTCATCCGCCAGGGGGCGAGCGCCCCTGCTAGCCCCCTAGCTCCACCACTGCTGACACATAACCTATTTACCGTAAAGTAAATAACTTTTTAAAACAAATTAAATGACATGTCATCAGATACATATTTAAACGCTTAATCTCGTATCTGGATATTTGCATTCAGCTTTAGAGTTAAGGGAAACCAAGTGATCGTTTCTCTTTATCGAAATGTATAAGGACTTAAATATTTAATTTCCTCGAGGACTAGGGGTAATTATATAACGAGACGAGCCGAGTCTGAGCTTGACCTTGTTCGGCTTGTGCTCAAGAAGTAAAACTCGAGCTCAAGCTTACCCGAACCTAAAAAAATTATGCTCGTTATCAAGCTTACGAGCTTTATTCCGAGTTCGAGCCAAACCTCCTCCCAAGATAAGATCTTCGATAATAAAAAAATAACAAAAACGTAAAAATAAAATACGAAAAATGGGACAGAAGATCCGATCTCGATTCCAATTATCAAACCCTTGTTTAACCTTGTATGATGATGTACGTATTTAGAAAATAGAAATATAAAATGTAGGCATAAGCAAAGCACTAACAGAAATTAGTCACACATTTGGCCACATCACACAAACACTCTATATCTCTTACCCTTTTTATTATCTTCTCTATTTCTCTCTCTCTCTCTATCTCTAAGTTGTTGACCCCCGCCATTTTTGCTTTACAAAGGTACTTCTTTAAGCTTTTTATGTAAAATTAGTGGAATAATTAGTGTGTTAATTATTTCATTAATTAATGCTGAATTATTCATAAAAGTATTTTGCATCATCTTACACTCATATATAGTATTATTATATACTCCATATATTACATGTTGTTTTACATTTCTTTTTATTTAAAAAAAATATAATATGAAATGTAGTAGAAGTAAATCAATAATATTCATTTTTTTTTTATATGTTTGTTATAGTGTAATTTTTGAGTTAGTGATTTACGTATTGTTTCTATATGTTTCACTAGGATGGTCTAATTTGGACTATCGAAAGACGGTCTCATGTTAATAATACTTATTACGTAGTGAGATCAATCGACCCATTATGTTGAAACTTTACCCGTATCGACTCCGTATGGGTTTGATTCGTGTTCGAATCCTTACCGGTGCGATTAACCTGAGATTATGTATTTTGAGTTCGAAATTGTAACTTAAAAATGTGGTTGACTTAGTTTAAACCTTTGCAACGCTAAAGTAGTGGCTACGGATTCACTCGTTTATAAAGAAAAGAAAAGTAACTCTTCTGTCCTAATTTTTTGTTTGTCGGTTCGTAATCAAATTTAAACAAATGGTTGAAACGGAGAGAGTAAGTTGAATTTGAGATCCATTTACTGAAGTATACAGATGTGGGTTTATTTATTTATTTTCGTTTTGTAGTTGAATGAGATTGAATTTGATAGAGATGAAAATGATCTAATAATAGTAAAATCAACTTTGGTAATATTCTTTCCGTCTCAGTCATTTACTTGCCTTTTTTATATTCATTGTGTTGTGTGGAATATTTTAATTAAAGATGATCATATGATTGGGACGGAAGGAGTATTTTTATAATCTTCATATGATTATGATTGTCACTTGATGTAACTCGATCATTACGACTTTTATAAGTGGTATTGATAGATCATAGATTATAGGACATTACGATAAATTTCGACATGAACTTGTAGAAGTACGGTCAATTGCAAATGTCGAATGTGGGCTATAGAAGTCGGACGGAGTTATAGACTATAGTATTTCTAACAATTCAGTTGAATTGAACTGAACTTATAAGAACTGAACTGACTTTCTAAAACCGTAGTTGCTGTACTTGTTGAGTTGTTGTAGCCAGTGTTTCAGCAGACAAATAATTTTGTCCATTGACGGATTTGTTAATGATTTCATTCTCCCATTCCTCTTATTGTACATCAGGAAGAAGTTGAAGAAATATGGCGCAGATACTCGCCCCTAACCTGCAATGCAACATAAAAATCACAAAGACTTCAACTCCGTCGTTGATGTCAAACACATGGACTTCATTAATGATGAAGCAAAACAGCAAAGGATCTATCAAGAACGCGACTAAATTTAGGGTGTGTGCGTCTCTCAAGTCCGACAATAGTACTGTGAACAGGGTTGAGCAGCTACTGAATTTGGATGTCACACCAATCACTGATAAGATCATTGCTGAATACATTTGGTACGCAACTTTCTTTCGCTATATTTTGTCAAAAAAACTGGACTAGATATCATAGTTGAGATAACCGTGGGTACGACATAAACCAATTTAGCCTGCAAACCACGTACACCAAGTTAACATTTATACTATTTACAATGGTGACATTTTTTTTATTCCGAAAGGCTAATTTTTATTCTCTGCAAGGAAATGATCCTGAAGTCCAAATTATTAGTTTACGTTCTAAATGTGGTTCTCACCTCCTTCGACTGCAAAAGAGAATTAACGGCGGTTGTGCTTTTGAACAGGATTGGAGGAAGCGGGATTGATCTACGTAGTAAATCAAGGGTACAGTAACATTCATGTTGTAGTTCAATCTCAGTAATCATGATATATAAGAATATAGCCTGTTTTTCTCCATCTCTTTCCTAATATGTCTGCCTTTTAAAAACATTCAGACGATCTCGAAACCTATTGAGCACCCATCAGACCTTCCAAAATGGAATTATGACGGGTCTAGCACAGGACAAGCACCCGGAGAAGACAGTGAAGTTATTTTATAGTAAGATGATGAGCGAACTACGACAATACTAATATAATTCTGTTTTCTTAATAGTGAAGATTCACTATTATTGTGTCTTTATTGACTAAATTATTGTAAATCACAGCCCACAAGCGATATTCAAGGATCCATTCCGTGGTGGTAACAATATTTTGGTGAGTTTGTTACGAGTTCACCTAGCTACTGAAAGCAAATTTGACATAATTACCTCAATTTTTAGCTGCTTAAGATTTCAATCTTATGCACTACTATTGTAATTCTAGGTAATCTGTGATACGTACACGCCAGCAGGGGAACCAATCCCGACAAACAAGAGGTACAAGGCGGCCCAGATCTTCGCTGAGTCAAAAGTTGTTTCAGAGGTTCCATGGTAAGAAAATTGCAGCCTTCATAATCTAGGCTTATTTTGGTTAATTTCCAAGCTGAGGAATCTAGTCGTATTTTGCTTAATAGGCTTAATTCTGGTAGTTGCATGATACTTCACGGAAAGTCATTTGTAAGACGTTCTTAAGTTAGCGTTAGACAATTAGACAATTTAAAGTATAAGGGCGACTAAAAGGCGTAAGAATGTCTCTTGCGATTTAAATAAATTATGTTTGCATAGGTTTGGGATCGAGCAAGAGTACACTCTTCTTCAACAAAATGTGAAATGGCCCTTGGGTTGGCCCGTTGGAGCTTATCCCGGTCCTCAGGTGCGGCATCCTACTTTACAGCTAATTTCCTGAACAATACGCATTACTTGTGCTTTCTGTGGACATCATGGGGAGTGCTTTTTTATGTTTTCAGGGTCCATACTATTGCGGTGTTGGTGCCGACAAATCTTGGGGACGCGACATTTCTGATGCTCACTACAAAGCATGCTTATATGCCGGAATTAACATAAGTGGAACCAATGGAGAAGTTATGCCTGGCCAGGTTTGCTCTTGCTCCATTACAATTCATATTTTATCCACTAAATTTACGTAACTACTACCTCCACCCCGAATTTATTGTCTCTATCTGAGTTTGATCAACTGATTTGTCTCAAATATCGTATACTGTGAGACAATATCAGCAACGGTCGACATTGTTTGAGTACAGAAGTAACCTAATTGTTACATCTTTCATCTGGTTGTATCTGCAGTGGGAGTTCCAGGTGGGTCCTAGTGTTGGCATAGAAGCTGGAGATCACATCTGGTGTGCTAGATATCTTCTTGAGGTACTACTTTACTAGCCTTGTAAACTTTTATTGTTTCTTACTAGGTCACTTGCCTATCTTTTCAAGAGATCGACTCTACGATTCATTGATGTTGGGAACTGATGTGAGATTCAATAGCGAGTTTCAGCATAAATGGTTCTTTGTTTTCCGCCGTTGTTGAGAGCAGTACATGTCTGTCGATGATAAAGCATAGTTCAGTTTTTCATTTTGCACCACTGTTGGAATTCAGGCCAGGGGACTACCCTGAGAACTCTATATACGTGTTCAGCTGCTGTCTTGAAAAGATGTCGTGGAGTAAAAATTCCATATATATGTAGTAACGGGATCTATATAGTTTATGGCTGTCAGAGTGCATGGCCTAGATTTGAAAATATTTTGAGACGGAATATACAAACTTGGACTAACGCGCTTGTTTTTCCTTGAAACAGAGAATCACTGAGCAAGCTGGTGTAGTTCTTACACTTGATCCAAAGCCTATTGAGGTACTACTTCATGCTTTCATATATCTGCTCAGCTTTCGGTCACGATGGGTTTCATTTCCTCATGATCTCTTTGTTTCAACAGGGTGATTGGAATGGTGCTGGATGTCATACCAACTACAGGTATCTTTATATATCATAATTTTCTACACTACTGCAATAAATCTAAATTACAGATAAATGAATTTAAATACAATTGATGTTTTAATATAATATTAATGGGTGTTTTTTGTCTCTCTTTTTTTGCAGTACAAAAAGCATGAGAGAAGAGGGAGGTTTTGAAGTCATCAAGAAGGCAATTCTTAACCTATCATTACGGCATAAGGATCACATAAGTGCATACGGAGAAGGAAATGAAAGAAGACTGACCGGAAAGCATGAGACTGCTAGCATCAATACTTTCTCTTGGGTATACTCACAGTTCTCTTATTCACCTTAATTTTACAGTAAAGATCATTATTACAGAACTGAAGTGATGCCAAAATGCAGGGAGTTGCCAATCGTGGTGCCTCCATCCGTGTGGGCCGTGATACAGAGAAGGAAGGCAAAGGTACTAGACATTTTCCGCATTATTTACATCTTGTTTACAAGTCGTTTAAAACTTTAAATTTCCACATAATTTACATCCTAATAACTTTATTTATCATACTGCGTGTTCTCTAAAATTTCTTCAGGTTACCTGGAAGACAGGCGACCAGCCTCAAACATGGACCCCTACGTGGTTACCGCTTTGCTAGCAGAGACTACACTCCTTTGGGAGCCTACACTTGAAGCCGAGGCACTTGCAGCCCAAAAACTTTCTCTGAATGTTTAACTTTGTCACAGACAAAATTCAGACAACTCGGGGTTGCCTGCATTTCGCATATGTTGTCTTGATCGGCCCTCGCAGGCCAGGACTTTTATGATCTCTCAGTATCTTGCAGACTGCGAATGCCTTCCTCGTGTATCCTATTCTTTCGACTTTTTTTTTTTTTGTGAAATTGCTGAAACAAATTGAGCTACCAATAGCTTAAGATTGAAGATATTGGTTGTATTGAACTGTCGATGTTTTTTTCGTTGTACTTACACTTGAATTAATAAACATGATGTCTTGACTAAGGTGTTGCAGTGTCAGTAATTTGTTAGAGGATTGGATTGTTCCAATTTAGAAAACACCTTGATTACTCGATACTTTACTTATATACACAATTAACACAAATGACTAATGTTACCAAGGACACGTATAATGAATGACGAGACAGCTCAATCCAATCGATTTGAACCCAAAATAACCCGCTATCACACCTAAAACTATTTGAAAACTCTAAGAACAAACTAACCCGAACATAAGAGGATAGAGTATATGATAGACCAAACTTGCCCAATTTGATAAACCCATTTGTCAGGTTTTATCCACAATTACTATTACTCATTTGGCTAATCGAACAAAGACAAAACTAAATGTAATTTTATATGTATGACACTTTGACATTATTATTACTAACCTCATGAGTCCATGACTCATGAATAACCTTTTCTTTTTTAGCCTTCTTTACAACCTTATCCTCTTACAAACAAATAAAATATACTCTCTTTATTATTCCCAAATCCGAATCATAGTGATTATCTTATGTCTACTCTTACTCCTAAGTAAACCCGACAAACACTCAAATGAGCCATTCAGGTCGTTTTGGGTCACTTAGACTTGCATTTTCGAGCTAACAATTTATCAGGTCATTTTGGGTCATTTTAACTACCAATCGGGTTACTTTTGAGTCAGGTCACTTCATAATTTTGTATCTATCGAGACAAGTTCAGATCATACTTTTCAAGTCAATTTACACCCCGAATCAGCCTTATCCTATCAGGCAGCTTTACCAGATCTATAATCCTAACTCCTAAGTATACCTAGCAAAGCTAACCCGACCAGCCTGACCCAAAATGACCCGAAAAAATTATTTTAAGCAAAACCCTAACCGAAATGACCAAAGGACCCAAAATAACCCGACCTAGAAAGAATTTGTCCCAAAGTAAACCGATAATATTTAACTCAAAACTCATACCCGAACCCAATCGGAATGACCCGGTGAACTCATAAAGTTCTAAGTCCTAACCTCCTTACCTAATTGATTGCTCTAAATCCTAAATTCCCACCAACTTTAACTCAAAGCGGAGATCCCAATGTCTCCATCTTCTTAACCAACACAAACATCATCAATTCATCATACACTCTCTTACTCACTCTCACTTTCCACTTCCACAAAAATGTCAACCTCCACTTCCACCTCCCTTAACTTCATCACAACCAACAACCTCACCTTCCTTAAACCCTCTTTTCCCCCCTCTAAACCCTACTTTCCCAAACTACCCTTCCCCTCCACCCTCACCCTCCGCGCCACCTCGCTATCATCGCCGCAGTCTGCTGCGGCGGCTGCGATCGAGGTGGACACGGTTACGGAAGCCGAGCTTAAAGAGAACGGCTTCCGTAGCACACGCCGGACCAAGTTAATTTGCACGATTGGTCCGGCGTCATGCGAATTCGATCAGCTCGAAGCGTTGGCTGTTGGTGGAATGAATGTCGCTAGGATTAATATGTGTCATGGTACTAGGGATTGGCATAAGAGTGTTATTGAAAATGTTAGGAGATTGAATGATGATAAAGGTTTTGCTGTTGCTGTTATGATGGATACTGAAGGTAGTGAGATTCATATGGGTGATCTTGGTGGTCAATCGTCCGCTAAAGCCGAGGTTTGCTTCGGGTTTTCTGGGAATTATTCTTAATTACTCGCTTTTATTCAACTGATTCTTTACGTTTTTTACACGACTTTTTTGTGTTTTCTTTCAACTTATAAGAGGTTAACTTTTCTGAACTGAATTTATTTATAGGAGTTTAACTGAACTTATAGGAGCGGAATTGAACTGAACTTATATGAGCTGAATTTATAGAAAAATAGTTATGAATTGAATTAAAAATTTTATGAGCAAAATTTCTAGAATTTGTTCAGTGAACCTATAGAAGTTGGACTGAACTAATATAACTTATTATAGGAGCTAAACTGAACTTATTGGAGCTAAATTGAACTATTATAACATATAGGAGTTGAACTGAATTTAAAGAGAGTGATTTTAAGTCCAAAAGAAAAGAGTCTTAGTCTCCCATAAGACGGAAGTATCCGTCTTTAACATTAATATAGGTCAAATATCATCCCACTTGAGCATTCAAGACAAGTCTTTTTCTTTTCGATATGATGTATTATGCTTTTGTTTTATCGATACTATTTGACCCGTCTTAAACAAGAATTTGTCTTTAAGTGAGCTTCACTAACTTGGATTTTGGAATTTATTTGTAGCTTGTGAGTTGAGAGATTTGAGACATGGAACGTGCATTGTCGTTGATTATGTTAAACTGTTAAAATCGCATTCTTGGATAAATATAACTAATTAACTATTGTGTAGTGCAGCCATACTGCCCTCAAAACTGTCAAATTTTGATGAAATAGGGTTACCATTGCTGATGAGTAGCTTAATAATGAACATTGTAATATGACTTGTAAATTTGACAGGGGAACAGGCTAGTAGTCGTATTGGTGTTTGTTACTTTGCTTATATTTTCAGAGTTTTGTTACTTCACCCATACACTTGAATCGAGTTTAACCAAACATTCTTTATGCGCAGGATGGTGAAATCTGGACTTTTACTGTCCGAGCTTTTGATTTACCTAGGCCAGAACGAACCATCACAGTAAATTATGATGGCTTTGCTGAAGGTAATCATTCTTGCTACATCTACTTTGTAGCCTCGAGACAAGTTATGGTGTATGTTTGTTCTTTTCACTTCTTGGCTTATTGTTTTGGTAATTCATGCTGTGTGGTTTTGTTTCAAGTGTCATTTCCTGGACGCGTTTTTGTTTTATTTACTTAGTGCTACCCCCATGGTTTGGCAGTTTGTTGCAAGGACTGTAATTTAGTAAACAATTTTATTAGCGGCTATGATTTGGCTGAACAGATGTCAGGAAGGGGGATGAACTTGTGGTGGACGGTGGAATGGTGAGGTTTGAAGTCATAGAGAAGTTTGGTCCAGATGTCAAGTGTCTGTGTACAGATCCAGGACTTTTGCTTCCACGAGCAAACTTAACCTTTTGGCGGGATGGAAAGGTAGTACGTGAACGTAATGCCATGCTGCCAACAATTTCTTCCAAGGTTAGAACTTCTTCTTTTCTTAATCTCACTTTCCTGCCAAATGATGTTTCCACAATTCCACCACTCTTCAAGAACTGTGTATAAGGTTTCTGTTCATGGAGTAGTTAGTCATTATTTTTGTAATACACAATTAGGGTCGAGTAGTTCTTATCCGAAAGAGTTTCTGATATCTTGTACTAACTCAACTCATCCAAATTGGTGTTGGAGTGTAAATTGTTCTGTGAATTCTCGTGGTACTTGCCTGTGAACATTAAACTCTGAGCAAAATGTATCAAGTCCCAGATATGTCTAGATTATCATGTTTTTAACTATTGACATGTAGGAGTATATTCTAAACCAGATAGAGGCCTCTGTTGTGCTATTCCCTCATCCTTTAATTGGGAAAAAAATAAACCGTAGTCTCTTATTCTTGTCAAAACGTGTCCCTGTTCATGGCGCACGCTTTAGCGTACCTAGCAAGACAACTACTTTCTGATTTCCACGTTTTTCCTACAAGTTCTCTTATTATACTCTTCACTTTACTCGATTATCTGTACCTTTTCCTTATGTTCTGTTATAATACCCATCACTTTGCCTGGATATACAAGTTTATCTGCTAAGACAGTGCACCTCTGCCTCGCACCGTATTGCCTCACAGTGCCTTGCAGCTTTTAAAACTAAAGCCGTGAGTTGTTTTGTTGTGGGGTTGTTTGAATCTCTAAGATAAATGTTGAATTTTGTACGTTCTAGATTGAGTTACATGCATATGTGTATATATATATATACATCGTGATGTGCTTTAATTTATATTGCTGACTCTTCCGCTTCTAATTTTCTGGATCTCCAGGATTGGTTGGACATTGATTTTGGAATTGCAGAGGGTGTTGATTTTATAGCGGTATCATTTGTCAAGTCTGCTGAAGTGATTAATCATTTGAAAAGCTACATAGCAGCTCGTTGTCGGGACAGGTGGGCTCTCATACTTATTTGTCTTGGCCACGATTGCTGTCGTTTTAAAATACAAGTATTTATTTCTATTTTCCGCTTGTTTAATCCTGTGCAGTGATATAGCCGTTATAGCAAAGATAGAAAGTATTGATTCATTGAGGAATTTGGAGGAGATCATACAAGCATCAGATGGAGCTATGGTGGCAAGAGGAGATCTTGGTGCCCAGATTCCATTGGAGCAGGTTCCGTCAGCGCAGCAAAATATAGTTCAACTATGCAGACAATTAAATAAACCCGTTATTGTCGCTTCTCAGCTACTTGAGTCCATGATTGAATACCCTACACCTACTAGGGCAGAAGTAGCTGATGTGTCTGAAGCTGTCAGACAGAGAGCCGATGCGTTAATGCTCTCTGGTGAGTCAGCCATGGGCCAATTTCCGGAGAAGGCATTGGCTGTTTTAAGAAATGTCAGTGTGAGGATTGAGAAATGGTGGAGGGAGGAGAAAAGCTATGAACCAGTGGAACTTAATGAGGTAGCTTCTTCTTTTTCTGATAGCATTTCAGAAGAAGTCTGCAATTGTGCTGCAAAGATGGGTACGCCATAATTCCTTGATTGCATTCTATACTTAGATTTCACAGTATAGTTTGATAATTTAATTGTTTTTCACGTTGCAATTGCATTGAAAAAATGGGTAGACTGTTGTGAGATCTCTTTCTTCCTTCGCTAATAGAGTAATAGAGAGTACGGCGAATAAAGTTGTATTTACGACCTGTAAAAGAGAATAAAATAAGTGAACGTTGCTCAATACCGCTTCATCATAATCTACTGAACTTGAGGGCATAAATAATTTTACCTAGGTGACTTGAGGTATACATTATTATGCTTAGGTCACATGTTGTGATAGGAGAGCTTTGCAAATTCCATGAATCTTGTTAGTTTTATTTCACACTTTCTGCTTTCATAGCAATGGTTCACGTGTTTATGATACGGGTTTTGACTCAATTTGCTTGAAACTAATGTGGTTAAATTTTCAAGCAATATCTTTGAAACATCCTTGTAGTAAAACTGGTTCATACTGATTTTGCAGCCAATACTTTGGAGGTAGATGCAATATTTGTCTTCACAAAAACAGGACACCTTGCATCTCTCTTGTCACGCTGCCGACCAGACTGCCCTATCTTTGCATTCACCACCACAACATCAGCGAGGCGTCGGCTTAACCTTCAGTGGGGCCTAATCCCATTCCGGTTGAGCTTCTCAGAAGATATGGAGACCAACCTCAACAAAACATTTGCTTTGCTGAAAGCCAGAGGAATGATTAAAACAGGTGACCTTGTCATTGCTGTTTCTGATATGCTGCAGTCTATCCAAGTCATCAACGTGCCTTAAACGATGCCTTTGCTCACTTTAACGCCGCTATTTGCTGCCATGTTACTGTTTTTTTTCTTCTCAAGAACTGGTATTGTACTAGTTACGGGATATTAGTTTTTTCTTTTCGTTATTAGAGTTAAGCATGACGAATATGGCTGAGAGATTGTCTAGTGGCTTTGCCTGACATAGTTGTTGGCTAGTTTCCGGCGTCCACTGTACCGGGTTTATCATGCATATCCTTGCAAATCTGCTTCTGTAATGTACTTTGGTTTTGTGACTGTAGACATTTTGACTAGTGAAATTATTCAGGTTGTGAATTTTCTGTGAAAACTTTGGCACTTCTAAGTCCCAAATCCCAACCCTGTACATCTAACATCTTTTTGTGACAATTGAATAAAAATTGGCCACAGTGTGGAAGTATTTTTGTGATCATAATTCAAACTCGTATAATTTTCATATATCGTAGTACAAGTTTGTCTTATTTTCGGGAGATGAATTGAACATAGATTATTTATTTTGGGTGGATTAAGACATTGTTTAATGAAGGGTAAATCAAAAATTTCTAACACAATCTTATAAGAACTCTATTTAAGCTCACCGTCTCTCGAAATCACAATCCATAACATGTGACCGTTATAAGCTCTATGTTTTTTTTGTTTTTTTTTTTACATAAGTAAATAAATAGAACCTACAAACGAATAGCTCTTGCTGCTAAAGCATCGGCCATTCGATTCTGAGTTCTTGGAACAAACCTAATACTAAGACAATGGAAAGAACGACTAATAAGATCAATATCTGCAATAATTGCCTTATTTCTAACTTCCGGCTCAGCGAGCCTAAGGATTTGCGAGATAACCAGAAGACAGTCGGATTGTATAAGCTTCTATGTTACGGTAAGAAATATCAGAAATACTCAAATGAGACCGTTATAAGCGTGCAATAAACCCACTTTTGTACATTCAGATTGTTCACCACACTTTTATACATTCAGATTGTTCATCAAACTTCAATACATTCAGCATTCCAATATTTTACAAACATTATTGTGGAAGCTTCAAATTCAACAGACGAGTTTTCACACAGGCTTTCAAGCCTTGGTTGGAGAAGTTTCTGGTCAAGCTTAAGAAACACGAAACTTTACAAAGATTCCGAGCAAATTATACAGAGGAGATAGGATGCCATCAAAGTTTATCACACTGATATTATAATAGGGCTTTATAGGGGACAAGTGAAAGCCGCTAGACAGCAACCGCGGCAACTTGAGGGATCTTGCCATTTTCGGGGGTCGATATAGAGTCGTAGTAATCGACCAACACCTTCCATCCACTTGGGCACATGAACCCATCTGGGGGATTTTCATTGTTCTTTGCCAGGGTTCGCATCTGTAATCAAACCGAGCTTGTTTAGTTCAATATGATCTCTCCTTGCTACGGTAAAACACTGCCTTTGCTATGGATCAGACTCGTGGTACTACTTTTCGACACTGGTCACTGGGTGAGACTTTTGGGACATGTTTTCAAGCCACATAGTTATTATTAACTTACTCCCTCTGTACAGGTCAATTCCACACGTTTGTTCAATATATGTTATTGAGGCATACTTTGATTAAATGTATGAAATTGGCTTGAACAGGTATAGTTTACAAAATAAGAGATATGTTTGAATCGGAGTTTCCCTTTATCTGCTGTTATAGGGTAAGTGTCGGAGTGGCAAGCAACGAGATTTAAAACCGTGCCCTTTAATAAACGAAAGATAAAAGTGCAAATATACCTTGGTGCCTGAGATGAAAACAAAATCTTGAGGCCTTGATGGATCAAAGAATGCCATTTTGCCTTGTGTTTTATCATAAGCAGCAACCTGAAAAACATATAAGAAGAATTCATAATCATAACATATACTCTCCTCGTCTCAAGTCTCAATCACTTATTTACGTAAACAAATGACTGAGACGGAGTACACAATACCAAAGGAACTAAAATTCTTGACATTTCATACCTTGAAGGGAAGGATGTTAAGGCGCTCAAGTCCAGGAGCCATCCCAAGCACCTTTTTTCCATGGTCCGCGTCATACAGATCTCTTTTCTCTAGTGGATGGCCCATTCCGGCAGGATCACGGCCCACAATATAGAAGTTAGCTCCAGCATTGATACGCGCTTTAGCATGCCATTGTACCTCAGTTGGACCAGCATAGTGCATTGGAGACGGAAATATTGAAACAACTGTCGTCTCTGGGTCTAGCACACCATCTTCAAGCACCTGTGTTTTTGTTACACAACAGTAAAGGTTATGAAGACAGTAAACACAATGAAGAAATAACCCGAAACATTCATTCAGGCAGTGGCGGATTTAAAATAAGGAAAAGTTTTAGTTAATATATCCAATTTTTTTTCAAGTTCACGTTATGTCATTACTTGTTCGCCCCCCTTAACTTTAAATCCTGGCTCCGCCACTGCATTCAGGTCTAGAGTTAATGATGGCCTTCGTACATGGCCTTTGACTCATTGACAAGCAAGTAACAGTGCACCAACCTTTTCGTGTTGCTTCATACGCCAATTAAGAGGAACGTCATCTGGCTTCGTAAAGCCACCAAGTGGATGTAGTAGAAGAATGGGATTCTTATATCCCATTTCAAGAAGCCTACGACGAGTGTCAGTCATCAGCAAAGCATGGCCATTGTGCACCGGGTTTCTCAGCTGGAAGGCGAAAACAGCATCAGCATTACGTTTCAGAAACTCATTGCGTAGCTCAGCAGGAGATAACCGGAATCTATCAAGCCCGTCATTGTACTTGACAGGTTCTAAAACTTCCAAATCTCCGCCGATTAACCAGTCCCCTGCATTGACTATTGTTTCCTCTGCGTACGGCAGACCGCGCGCAGTAGTACCCCAGGTCCTGGCTATGCGTTCTTCTTTGTTGTGTTTGTATATCTCAATGCTGGAAGACCAAATATAACTTGTTAGTAACAATACTGAACATTTTTTAATCCGTCTCACACTTACAAGTTACAAACTTACAACGGCTTTAAGAGAGACTTTACAGAATATGTGTAAATGTGTAAAGCGAAAAGCGAAAAGGTCAAAGAAAATTTCAAGCAAAAAAGGTCTTTCACAACCAAATCAAAAGCTTTTAATCCTTTTAGACTTCCACTATACTTCCAACAACCTTAGACCTGTGTCTGAAACCCGTCAGTTAAATATTTATCGCTTGACTGCCTACATAATATTCGTAACTTTTGTTTAAAACCCGACTGTAATCTATATCATATGGATCCGGTATATAAGTATATCCATTTTATGATGACATACTCTAGTGGAGCTAATAAATTCGAGTCGGAGTTAAACAATTCACTGGCTTAGACTAAGAAATGGACTTTTTCTTTGTCAAAGCAAGTACAAGAACAATACAAAGGGAGTCGAAATTCGAACTGCAAATCCTTTAACTATTACTCACATAGCTTAGTTTTCATAAAATTTGGATTCGTAATATGATGTTTAGAATAGAGCCTCTCAAATTTATCAGTGAGTCATGAATATCATGAAACCGTCTCACATGACAATTAGTATTGGAATATTTCGCTATAGTTCTTTTCCTTTTGCTAGCTTATTACTTGCTTGTACAAATATTACTCTACGCAATTTCTTGTTTCCGACTAAACAAATCCTTCTTCTGAAATAAAGACCGAGTTTTGTTCCGTACAATTAAACGACAAAATATGAGTCTTCGCATGTTGTGTCTCTCATGAGAAAAGTATAACCCTACCCCAAATACACATTCAAAATAACAAACAAATAATACTATAAAAACACTATTACTTATTACTTAATCAAATGTAAAGGAGAATACCAAAAAGGCACGTACACATGTCATCAAGTCGTTATAAACTTATTATATCCATGACTCAATAAAAATCCTAAATCTTAAAGTATCAACAAACCCGTCAGCATAAAAATTGCCCTTCATTTCCGACTCCTTTAAAAAAAATAAAACAGGAGATCGAAAAAAAAAAACTTACTCATTGAGAATAGCTATCGGTTGATCGCTATCAGGGTCGATCAACGCGACCCGAGTAGACTCACCAATCCGAGTTTTAAGAAACTCGTCGATGGCGAGTACGATAGGCACCGACATGTTGACGATATTACCGTCATCGAGTCGTAGCGAATTGAAATGAAGCGTTTGGAGGAACTCAGTTTGTCTCATGAACCCGCGAAGTGGGCTAGCCCAACCTTCGCTAAGCACATGAACCCATTGCACATCGATTCGAGACAGCTTAACACGAGTCAAACTCACTGCTTCCCTTTTTTTCTCCCTTCGTATCGACTCGTCTACGACGAGTTCGACAAGTTTTCCCCCGTCTGGCTCGATCAACGCGGACTTGACTTTGAGGTTGACTCTGTGTCGGATCGTCGAGGTGCGGGTCGGGTTCGGTAGGGTGATGGGTTGTATGAAACGGATTTTGTTCGGTTTTTCGAACGAGAGAGCGGTTGGAGTTGTTGAAGGTTTTGAAATGAAGGACGCCATTGATGACATAGTATGTTTTTTCTATGGCCTGGTTATATCAACCATGCCCTTTTGTGTTTTGTTTTTGCTGTAGGAGATGTGTATGTGAAGAATATATAGCGGAACGATTAGTCTTGTTTAAGATCGTCTTAAGCTTACGATACAAAGCAACTGTTGGTAAAGTCAAAAGAAGTGTTGCTCATGACCTGTAGTTCAAATCCCGTCAGCATTAAAATCGGCCTTTTGGTTCTCTTTACAGCAAATAAAAGTAACTGTAACTAGTGTACTGAATCATACAAAGTCACAGAGTGTAATATAAAAAGAGCTCGTTTTACCTTTACACCAAATAAAAGTAACTGTAGCTAGTGTACTGAATCATACAAAATCACAGAGTGTAATATAAAAAGAGCTCGTTTTAATTTTAAGACGATTTAGAATTCGTATTGGTGGGACGATGTAGTGGGTGATGTGTCAGAGACAACTGAGACAACAAGTATTATTAAAGACATTAGAGGTTGGAAAAGGATGTGCACTAATTACTAAGCACTTATGAGATTTATGATTGTTGAAGAGGATTAGAGTAAAGTGTGTACTGCTAATGTACCTGGACTGGTTTTGGATCAAATCTACATTGTTGAAGATTCACCTTTTTGTGAACTTTTAGGACATAATCTGGGTATTTGAATAAAAGTTGCTTTCACAATAACCGGTAAGTCTCTCTTAAGACGGATATATTCGTTTAATAATAAAACGGATCAAGTGTTATTCCACCTGTGCATATAAGACAAAGTTGTTACTCTTTCATGTGCATTATTCTTTTGTTTTATTCTAACTACTTGACCCGTCTTAAGCTTAAGATGGATAGTACCGTCTTAAACGAGAATTTGTGTCAAAATCAGGGTGTCCGTCGATAATAGTGACTAATTCTCTCGTCGGTTGGTCGTAGACTTTGCTTCAATTCCATTGATAGGAATCGAACTCCGACGGCCTGACCTCGTGATTAAGGGTAGAGGTGGTCATACATGCAGGTTGACCCGGCCCCAATCATCTGCCTCAACCCGCCTGACATGTCAGCCAGCCTGGCCTGCCTCTCCCCCCCGGGCCGAATCCTGCCTCAAATCCCGTCCATATTTTAATAAAAAGAAATTGATTCAGTCCGCGTGCATGACCCCACCAAGCTCAAACTCGGGCAGAATCAAAGTCAGGCTGCACCTCCCCCCACAGGCTAGTTCAGGATCGGGTCATGGCTAGTGGCCAAGTTTAGTTAAGGGAGAGGCGAATAACAACTACATCACCCTCCACACCAAATTTACTTGTTTATATTTAAGCTTATTTGACATTCGCTTTGCATATAGAACTGTCATTTTCTTTTACACAAATTCTTAAATAAGACGATCCTAAAATGTACAGTCATACATACACTGATACACCTCTGATTAATCAAGATTGGGTGCAAGCAGAGCTTATCTCATTATCTATAATTTACCTATTTTACAATAGGAAGTACAGCAGTTTTGCCAAAAGTATATGAAAAAGTAGATAAAAATAGTGGTAATGATAACGATAATCTGTTCGTAAATCGTAACACAAACTCCGTATATACACATATGCACACCAGAAATGGACACCCCTCAGGTGCTTCAACCAAAAATATGTGACACAATTATCAGATAACTTTTACTACACAACAGGACGACTTAAATCAGCAGTATCATCGACTCGTAGAAGTACCTCTATCAAACTTGAAGCCTTCCGCTTAGCTCGCTCAGTGCCATTCTCCGAAAGTTCTTTCAACACTTGTTCAGCATTGAGCTCCTGGGCAAGTTTTAGGTACATGCTATCGCCCATGCAGAGAGACCACAATACAGCGGCCGCATTCTCCCTGTTACGAGGGGAACCGGTTCTAATTAACTCGATTAAGAAAGGTATTGGTTCAGCCTGTCCTATTGCTGTTTTTCCCTCGGGATGACTTGCTATTATTGCTAATATCGCTAATGCCTCGTCCACCATGCCACCATCGGCTTCCTTCAGAAATTTCATTAGAGGCTCGACGATCCCGGCTCTTACAGCACGTACCTTACAGCATTAATATTGAAAGTGTGAACAATTTTTTTTGTAAAAAAAAAAAAGAGAACAGAGAAAGAGAGAGCAAGGAAGTTTTAAAATGAAATTATCTGCATCGAAACAGTAACGCGTACCTTATTGCCCTGAAAAATGGAAAGGTTAAAAATTGCAGTAGCAGCATCTTTTTTTCCCCTTGGAGTACCCTGAATTAGCAAATCAATCAAAGGAGGAATTGCACCCACTGCTCCTATGGCGACTTTATTGTCATCAACCACCGACAGGCTGAAGAGAGTCGCAGCAGCATTTTCTTTGGCCTCCATGCTCCCACTCTTCAAGACTTCAACAATCTCTGGTATCGCTCCAGCATTGACGATAATGCCCTTGTTGACGTCATTAATGGAAAGATTGAGAAGAGCAGTGACAGCATGTTCCTGCGTCCTAGGGTCGGTGGAGGATAAGGAATCTACAAGTATTGGAATGGCACCTGCCTCAGCAATACATATCCTATTGTCTGCATTTCTTTTTGCAAGGAGCCGGAGTTCTCCGGAAGCAGCTCGCTTTTCTTCCAAGTTACCCAAGGCAAGCTTCCTTTTCAAGGCACCAATGGCGGCCGGGTCACAGTTTGATTTTGAGGGCCCACCAGTTCTCCGTTTTCCAGATGTTTCTTGTGCATTTGGCAGCTCTATACCGTTGCTCTCGCACCAGAGAGTTATAAGACTCTTCAAAACATAATTTGGCGTCAATGCCGTGTGTAAGAGCGTGTGCTGGGTTTTTGGACATGTCTTGTGACCACCATCGATCCACTTCTGGATGCAGGATCGCTCGTATGTCTGAATAGGAAAGGAAGAAAAGAAGTGATGATTGATTCAAAATTATGCCCTCACTGAATGCATGATAATGGAGGCTTAGAATCCTAACGTCTTAGCCTCTTAGGCCGACTTTGTTCCTCGACTTTGTTGTGTAAAAATCATTTACATAATTACGGCTTTCTGAAAAATGAAGCATAACTGAACTTTAAATTATCTGAGTACAGATGACATCAAACCTGTCCAGTAGAGACTATGACAGGATCCTTCATTAGTTCAAGAGAAATTGGACAACGGAAGTCATCCGGTATGACAGGAGATCTATGCTTTATGATGCCTTTATCAACATCACTCATATCAACTTCTGGGTTTACTGTGAGCAAATAATCGTTAAGCGTCCTAAACAAAGAGGACATTATCTCAAAGGAACCCCCCTTATCGAGACTGTTTGCAATAACTGCTTCATGGAAAGCTCGTGATTCTTTTCTGAGATCTTCCAATGTCAGAAGATGCAGGTTTTCGGATAATCTTCTGAGAACTGAAGCATCAGGTTCAGTTTTGTCTTGTACTTCTGTCATATCCATTTCCAGTTGTAGATCAGGAGACTCCATTCTAGATTTTGCTCGCTTAAACTGTGCATGAATGAGTCGTATCTAGTTGAAAATAAAGCCAATGACGCACATTAAAATGATGTCCAAGATATTTCAAAGATTTTGGAAAGAGAACCATACTGACTAACGGTAGTACCTGCTCCTTTACTTCCTCCGACAAATCAAGTTCGTCATATAAGACCTTACTTAGTGCTGCCTCAATTTCTCCCGTTAAACGTAAAAACTGTGATGAAACTGTGTCCCGTTGCACAGCCTGCCACAAAAAGTAAGCTGTTTTGCTCAATATTGGAAAAACAGATTAAATTACAATATAATAGTATACTCGCATATGAGATTAGACATAACAATAAAGTTACCAGGAATATACCACAGAGGAGCATGCGTAGAGGACGATAAATGCACGCAACAAAGTTACCAGTTTGAAAGAACTATCCCAAGTGTACACATGATCTGAACGAGATATAACCCTATTTATCTATCAATATTCTAAAAGAGGTGAGCATATAAGATCTGAGCTAAATTGCTAGAATATGTATGAAAATGATTTACTAAAATTAGATTACATTATAGAAATTACAACACAAACAAATATAAGGACATTTAATCTAGGAACATGTGTTTTGCTTTACACACAAATTTAAATGACCGAAAGTGGTCGTAATTTGTAAATGATGGTGGTGGTTGTAGTGGAAGGTGGAAAGAGTGAACATGGAAGAACTATTACTCCCATGTGAGGGTGATGCATTACCGTAGTAGGAGGGTGGGTGACTATTACCCCCCAACATTACCTTTCCTCCCTCAATTACACCCTCCACTACCACCACTTCTTCGATTCCACTCTTATTTTTAGCTCCAATACCTCGATAAGTCGATAACAATTATCTCATCGACCATTACCTTTCCTCCCTCATCTCCACCCTCAAGTCTTCCACCACTTTCCTCGATTTTGATTTCCTTCTAATATCGATAATCTCCATTACCTCGATAACAATTACCTCATCCAAATTCCCAACCATTACCTTTACTCCCTCAAGTCTACCACAACTTTCCTCGATTTCCCTCCAATATCGATCTTCATTACCTTGAAAACTTACCTCATCCATATTCCCAACCATTACCTTTACTCCCTCAAGTCTACCACCACTTTCCTCGATTTACCTCTAATATCGATCTCCATTACCTCGATAACAATTACCTCATCCAAGTTCCCAATCATTACTTTTCCCTCCTTCATTTCCACCCTCGACTACCACCACTTCCTCTTATTCGAGCTCCATAACCTCGATAACAACTACCTCATCCCGATTCCAAACCATTACCTTCCCTCCCTTATTTCCACCCTCAAATACCAGCATTTTAGTCTTATTCCGAGCTCCATTACCTCGATAACAATTACCTCCATCGCAACCAAGCCCTATAAAATAGATCCACCAATGCCTCGAATCAAACCGATCCATCACAGCGATCAAATCTATTCACTTAACATACTACACTACCCAATATAATAAAATTAAAATAAATTCACATTCCATAAAAATACAAATCCTTGATCATAACACAACACAATTCAATCAAATTAAACCGTAAATTCAACATCAAAACTACTATGAATCATCACCTGATAAAGTTTACTAGATTCCTGAACCCAATTAAGAAGCTCTTTAGCAGAATTTAAAGCAGTAAGCAATGATTGAAGTGCTTCAACTTGATCAACAGAAAACCCTAATTCTTCATCACTATCAATTAATTCTTCAAAAAGGGGGCTTAAAAGCTTAATTCTACGCACCAAATTAGAGTACATTTTTTTAGAACTATTCTTGCATTCAGGTAAAGAAGAGATCTCCTTGATCAAGATCATGATCTGGGTTACTACTGAATTGTTACCATCTGTACCACAACCCATTTTCAGAAACCCAGAAAATTAGGGTTTGACGATTTGGGGAAGAACTGTATTGAATTAGAAATAGTCAGGGAATGTTTTTTGTAAGATGAGTAATTACGGTTGTAAAAGTTGACGAGGAATTAGAAATGGTTTGAGAAATTATTTGCTCGTCAACGGAAACGAGTGTTATCGCGCGTATATTTTGACATTGCCACAAAATTGGGTCGGAATGGACTCGGTCTAATGGTTAAGACGGAATTGATAGTAAGTCGTAATTAGTATTGTATACTTTAGTTATTTGTTACCTGGAAAAATAGGTGATTCGTAAAATTATATCCGTACTTGTTTTTCAAGTTATATGACATTATATGACATGATACTGTTTATGATGAAAAGCGCTAAAGAGAAGGCGCGTGTGTGCTTTTACTTCGGTTGGTTCGTCGAAATTGTGAAGGATCTAAACTAAATGGATGTGAACTAGTAGTCTAAGAGCATAGTAGATGTATTAAATTATTAAATATTTGGTTTCTGGTTATGGTCATTGTATCGGTTGTCACGGTTTAATCTCGTTACATGTTATCAATATCGCCTCAAAATGTGGTGAAATGCGTGACCCCAAAAACCTTTATAACTCGGTTGTGTATTAGTGTCACGGCTGATATTTGGAACCATGTCTAGGAGGGACTTATCTGATGGGTTTTTAGTGGATTGGATGAAGTAACAACCGGGATTTGACAAAATTGACCAATGTTGGACGACAGTGAAATGGTGACCGGTGTCAGGCGGCAAGTTATGTCGGGAGGAGCGTGAATTTTGTATGGTATACGAGTAGTAATTAGTCTTTCGTGCAGTGAAGGCGCTTTCACTCCAAAAATGTGTCACCCTCTATTTCCTAAACTTTATAAAACAAAATACTTCTTGATTAAATCAAATAAGAATATTCATAAGCTACGCAACCATGAAGTCAAAAGGGGAGGGGGGCAACTGATATAATTTATCCAATGCAAAGTATACAAATCGGGAAAGCAGAATTCCAGTGTCGTCTAATAGCAAGTTTAAAAGGTTGAGCATGCTTCTGGTAGATCATGTGTCGGAAAAGTTAACGGTGGTGTTAAGGAATAATGAACTAATGAAAGAAAAGACAGTTCAGAAGAACAGTCGAGAAGGTTGTTTTTAATGTAGAGACTATAATGACACTATGACAACCCATGGCGATCTGCCGATTAAAAAACTGGACCATGCTATTCACATTAGAGTATAATTAGTACAGTTAAAGATTTCTTGTCGGAGCATATACTACGAGTTTACGGCAGTAAGACAGGCTCATGAGGAAATGAGACCGATTCCTAAGAGACCTAACACAAAACACTAGATTTTCTTTCCTGGATTTCAATTTATCAGCAAGTAATGAGCACAATACAAGATCTCTCAGTTGATGTTTGCAAAAGGAGCCCTGTCAAGTGACGATGTCGTATGACGAGGTGAATGCGCAGTCTTCGGTTCTATCTGACAACATTTTATTCTCTCTTCAAAACTGATTCGTCCAAGCAGATCATTTATATCTGGAGTTCTCATCTCCTCGATGGATGCCAAAATTGGTACTTGCATCTCTCTTTTACAGATTTCTCCGTGACTGTCAACCTGCATTTAAATTTCCAAGTCTCGGTGAGTCTCTTGTGAAATAGTCGTATACTAAACTGTTATCGTGAGACAGTCTCAAACGAGAACTTGAGCTAAAAGAAAACTTTTAGGAAATTAATTAGAGAACGTACCTTATAATCTTTGATAAGGCACTGCTCTGCTTTCTTTCGGATGTTTGAAAGACTGCTGTCATGCTCAGTTTGCAGAGATGTCAGCTGGCTTAGGCATTGGTTTGATAACGAATTCATCTTGTTCTTTGTTTCGCAGTCCATTAAGTATGAATCTGCCAATTGACGACATGCATTAGATTTCAACATAAATGCTTCAGAAATGTATTACATGTGATACTCAAACTCAACTACAAGTTCTGGACAGAGGGAAACGAAGGAATGCGTCAACACTGAACTAATGTAGTGCGAAAGTAACAAAGGTACTAACTTCATTGTTTTCTTTTGCCTACGACCTATGTAAAGAGTTTAGTGCGTTCTCTCAGAACGAGTGTTTGCCAAAACAAAAAAAACTCAATCAACGTGAAGTATCGAAGTGCATAGGTACTATCAAGTTAAAGACAGACGGCAATTATTGCATAAGCAACTTACCCTTAATTTTCAGAAGCAAGCTTGACATGTTAGCATCAAATTCTGCATCCTTTGCTGAGATTGAGGTAACATACTGATCTTGTGTACTTTCAACCTCAAGTAACTTTTCACTGTTACACATTTCAAGCTAGTTAAACATAAACAAGTAAGCTTTAAATTTGGTACGCAAAAATACATTGACGTTAGAGCTAGCTTACGTGATGGCAGATTGTATATTTGATTTCCGCTCATTATTGAGATCACTTAGTGAATGCTGAGCTCTCTTCCACAGTTCTTGAGCGTAATTAACCTTGTCGGAGCTGTATCCACGTGACTTTGTGTTAATTTTTACTGTTCAAACTTTGTAGTCTTGTATACACAAAAAACATGGGCTGAAAAAACTTACCAATGGCCGATAAGTTGATTTTTTGTCTCTCCCATTTCAGTTAACAAGTACAAGTCCGTCAAAAAATGACTTTCAGCACTTTCGATGTGTTCGTTCAGTGCAGTTTTTGCAACCAAGGACACTTCCTGAATTTTTGACAGGTTATGCTGGCAAGCCTTATTATCCAATAACCGTCTTTGGTTAATATTTTCCAGTGCAGAAGACACCTAGTCGCAACATTACAAGGTGAATTCAGAGAAGTGAAATGTTTATATCTTGAAAGACGGACAGTTAATAACTACCAATTTAATTTTCATATGAGAGTCGAGTAAAAATGTTTATCATAAGACTGTCTCATATGAGAGTTTGGGCTTACTGAAATGAATGTAAGAGGATGATTCAACTCACCAATGTTGCCTTGTTTTTTGTTAGTGTTGCAAGAGCCGAAACAATTTTTTCAATTGCCAGTTTTTCTTGTATAGCAGATTCTTCCTGCATAAGGCAACCATTATGGCACCTTCTAAACAGAATTTTATTACATGAAAATGACGTAACAGTGACTTTACCTTGAACCTTTCTTCAAAATTGATCAAGTACTCGTGATTTCTGCTTTGACTACGCTCTAAAAATCCCCTTATGTTAGAGGCATGACTGCAGATCTCATCAAAGAACCCTCGGGTTGCATTTGTTATTTCTTCTGCTGAAGCCAGAGTTTTTTGGAGTCCCTGAATATTTTCCAAGTCCAAGAAGAAGTAAGCAAATTAAGAAGTAAATTATGACAGCAATAACAATGTTATCCCAGCGCATTATGGGCTCCTGCAAATGGAGGTCGGATAGATGTACACAGTCGTACCCCTGTGTTAACAACACAAACTAATTGTTTCGGGATGACTCATAATAAAATTTGTTTCACAGCTGCATCAAATGACGGCTACTTCCCAATAAAATGTAAACTCAATGTAATGTCATTATATTGTGTTTAGTTTATATAATAACCGAGAACCAAAAAATAATGAGTATTTGGCTCCGTTGAGAAAAGGACAGAAACAAATTAATCAATGAAAACCAAATATACTGTATTAAACCTGAGAAAGAAAAACACTCCGTAAGTAGTTACTTGTACTTTACCTGTTCTTGCTGCACAGCAGAACGATGCAGAAGCTCCTTTTGCACAGAAAGAGAATTCTGCAACTCATCTATTACATCCTTGGCATCGACAACAAATAAGTCTAGCAGCTGCAATTTCATACCCGCTTAATAAGATCGTTACGTATAGATCTTTAAACTACATAAAATACCTCTTTTGACTCTTCCGATATATACCTTTTCCATATCTGCAGTTTGGCAGGCTATGGTAGAATTTATGTACTCGAAATCCTCAGAAGTTTTTCTCTGTGTGGATTTAGAAAACTCCCTTAGACCTGTTATTGTTGAAGTGTATGTGTCTGCTATTTTCTGAATCTTTGATTCAAAGTTCTTCACTGCCTGAGTAACGGAAGAGATAAGGGTCAAACTCGGTTTAATTAAACAGAGACATCTAATAATATCTGAATATATTTCTCACATCATCTTTGCTGGCAAGAAACGAGCACAGATTTTCGTCCATGCACTTGAGTTGATCCTGCTGCTGTGAAACTGAACCTAAGATGGTTTTATGCAGGTCTTTTAAGCTCTGATCAAGCTGAGATCCCAATGTCAGTACCAGCTTATGATTCTGAGTTTCCAGTTTGTTTTTCTCATCTGTTCGGAAATGAAAAGGAAAAACGAAACAAAAGAAAAGTATCAATTTTTTTCCGAAATAAAGCACAAGCTAATAGGCAATATCACCTGAATATATTCATATCCACACACCTGATCAAAAATACATGAACGAAACCTGAAATAAACTCAAGTGCAAAGCGGGACATGGAGCTTTTCCTGGTCCGTCACTCATTCATCACACGATATTCTTTATTTAAAATTAATTAAAAAAAATTGAAAAATCAGTATCCAAGCAAGTATTTACTTTAACATTTCATAAAAGTTCATTATTATTTTACTTGACACGGATGTGCGTGAAGGTATCCCGGACCTGAACCCGACCCATTGTCAGCATAGCTACAGAACACATTGCACACACTTCATAAGAATTCACAAAAGAATTACAGCTTACCTATCTTGGTGTGTAAGGCTGTTATGTCTTCAGATGCATTTTCCAATTTCGAGCGCATCTCCTTTGCACGTTGAATCACGATATTTTCTGTATACATAAGTCGATGTCAGCAAGTCAGCATTACAGCGGAAAAATCTATGAAAAACAGCAAAAAATAACTGAATTTTGTACCTGAGTTCAAAAGTTTTGAGATTATGTATTCTTTTTCCTGAACCTGCAACTTTGCCAACTTATGATTCTCTTCAAGTTCCTCACAAAGCGCACTGGTGCTCTCCAGTTTTTTCTGAAAACAAATTGCTCCATAAATGTCCGACTTACCAACTAAGCTAAGTGACATATATTCCGCTACATCAATTTATCAAAGACGTAACTGCCCGAGTCTTTCAAAAGGTCATAGAAGTGTGCCGTTACCTTGCAGTCTTGAAGCTCGAATTCTAAATCCGTTTTTACTTCTTGTTCACAGAGATATAGATGACGGTACTTATCAGCATCCTGGAGTAAGGATCATTAGTACATACCAGTGAACGACATTCGAAGGTAACGACATAACACGGTTATTACCTTTCTACTTCGATCAAGCTCCATCTCTAATAGTTCTATCCTCTCCATCTTTCCCTGCAATGGTATGATTTAGGTCTCTTGAGTATGGTTAAGCGGGACACCTACGTTGATTTTGCTGAATAATGTCTCAAATCTGATAGTTGTCGCTTCGAACGACTACCATGATACTTTATTTGATTAGGGCTTTCCTAATATACCTGTCTGGGCTAGCTATCACATCGATAGTGAAATATGCTATCGTCGACGATTAGTAATGGGCTTTCCTCATCTCCCTTTTCTCCCATATCTCACTAAAAATCAATTTCCGTCTTATAAAAAAAACGCTTTCAAAAGTTTGCAATTCCCGTCAAATCTGATAGATGAACCATCTCAACCAAAACCTTAAGGTGATGGTTGAGTCCCATATATTATAGTTATATTCTATTACCATGTGCCGGGTTTTTCCACTTTGTGAGGTTTGAGATATTAGGGGCTGTCAGGGTTTGAACACGTGACCTTTGGTCACTCTGACTCTGATACTAGATGAACATCTCAACCAAAACCTTTAAGGTTCAAACCCTAACTGTATATGCTTCTTATATTATGCAGTACGATAAAAACTTACCTTCTTGTCCGCTTCATCTTGAGCAAATCTTTCATGTGATATATAAACACCATTCTTTTCCCTAGCTGCTCGAATATCTGCTCAAATTTTATTAGAAAAAAATATAAAAAATCAGCTTTTTGAAAAGTTATACTCAAATTCAGGAAAAAAAAAAGCGACATTGCAGAAACCTTGTTTCATTCTCTCAAGTTCCATGTACAATTCTTTGAGCAAAATACTCTTGGACATCTTCTGGTTAGCCTGGAACAATTAAAACATCAAAAAATTCAGACACGATACAAAACATCAATTAGGAAACGAGACACATCAAAAGTATAAAAGAGTGGAATAAACCTCGGGTTTGTTTTTGATGTTCTTTGCACGATAAGCATAATCTAGCGTGCTAAGAGTCTCTTCTAAGCAGTGCCCAGACGGAGATATTGTCGCTATGATACAAGTCTTAGTTTTTCCTCCAAGAGAATCTCTCAATAACCTTGTCAGCTTGCTATCCCTGATTAACACAGGATAACATTTAAACACGATACTTTTTAAGAGTTTATGAAGCAATCGTACTGAGACAGTAAGACGAACCTGTAAGGTATATGAGCTGAATGATCCACCAGAGCATTAATTACTCTCCCAAGAGTAAGCAGGCTTTTATTAATCTCGCCTACTTCTCGTGCTCGGCCCTGCATTTACAGTTTTGCCGATATGTCAATAATGCAGCCTTACTAAATGGTTTTAACTACAACAAGGTTTCTATATATGAAGCTAATAGTGTATACCTCTCTCACACCAGAACGCGAAACATTCTCAGATCCTGCTAAATCAACAAGATTCAGTTTGCCACATTTAATGAGCTCCTCATTTCCAACCGTTTCCTTTACATATACCATTATGGTAAAGATTGAATGAGAGCGGCTGCAAAGGGACTTCTTCATTAGCATTTATGCTTCTAAATTGTCGAAATGAGGCTACGACAAAACTATTTATCAAGAACAAGTACTGTACTAGTCGACATGGTTTATTCAGCGTGAGAGTATCTTTGTTAATCGCTCAGCCAAAAAAACGTGTATATAGCTTAATGAGACCACCCTTGTTTAAGGAATTTTTAAACAACCCGTCAATGAAGTACATTAAAAAAAACACTAAATTTTGCAAGATCAAGTCCATGCCTGCTACGCTTGTTTAGTAATGTATCTGAGGTTCGTCTTTTGGAAGCTCCGCGTTCCATAAGTTTATAAATGTCATTGGCACTGTATACAACTTCTTCTTCAAGGCCTCTAATTGTGACACAACCCTTTCCATCCTCCATCAACAGAACCGATTTTTTTGGCTTGTCATCCAAATACCTAGGCATGTCTTCTCGAGCTAGCAAATCTGTAATTTCTTCGTTGTACAGCTCTAGAGATGAAACCTTCATGCTATAGTCAGCATTTTGAGCTTCTAGCATGTCAAATATTTGACGAACTGCTCTTGGTATTACACCGGCTTCATCACACATTTCACCACCCTATAATTTTTGCACAATAAAAATTATGTTTGTGTTTTTTCATATAAATTAGCGGAAATAGTTCATTTTTTCATACCTTTGATCTCATTACTCCTTCCATGGTGTATGTTTTACCAGTTCCAGTTTGCCCATATGCAAAAACAGTACAGTCATAGCCATCAAGGACGTCACGAACAATGGGAGCAATAGCTTGTTCATAAATGGATCTTTGTTGAGCTTTCGGCCCAAAAACCTTATCAAATGTGAGCAATCTAGTGTTCAGAAACATTGAGGAGTAGAATAAAGATGGCCGTAATGCACAAAAAGAAACAAACCTTATCAAACGTGAAAACGCGATCTACTTGTTTGTTAGATACGCTTTGTGAGACAACGACTTCTCTCTTTAGCTCGTGACATGTTATCACTTTTGATGGATTGGTTCTTTGCTCATCGTCGCTTAATGGCCTGTATTTACAATGTCGTCGATGTTATGTCCTTAAAAGGTATTCTAAGATCATCCGAGAAATTGTCTCAACTTCACTTATCCAAAAAACTTTGAACAAATAAAGGTTTCAGCATGTTCACCACACGTCTGTTTCAAATACGCATAATAGCTGATATTGAGAAAACCGGAATTATACGCAAGGCTTCATAACTTCATTTACAGGATTAACAAGTATCTGACACATTTTCAGTAAGTGCCACCAAAAATAAAGCTTAGCACTACAAAATTCAAGACATCTTGGAAATGATAGAACAGTTTCCGGAAAGACTGAAATGCAGTTTCCTCAATTCCTCAAAGGATAGGTAATGATACACTTAAGTGTGTAGGTTTTCGAGTAACTTAGGACAGCATTTTCCATTGTTTTATGAGCAAGGTATCTGACATATTAACATTAGCTTAACAGCAAGTCGCGGCATAAATTTGGCCAATAACACCCAAACATGAAACTACAACTTCAAACGGAAATAACAACCCGGCCAATAGTGTGACCTGAACCAAACTCGACTCAAATTAAATGCTGATTCGGATATGTGATCCCGATTGCCAAATCTAGTTCTGTTCAAATAGGCAAAAAAGGTATTCTAACTACTTTCATGATGGCAACCTATCAAATTCAAAGCTTCACTTATTATATTTTGAGTGCCCTATCATGAACTCAATATAACCAACAAAGTTTTTTGCTTCTACTACATCAAGCAAATGAAAAATAATTGCACTAATCCTTAACTTCTACCATCACAACAAATAAAAACAGTAATTTCAGTAAACAATAGACTGAGACGGAGAGAGTATTAGTTTAACTTACCTAGATTATCAGCACACAAAACCCTTACAAAAACATAAATCCATAATTCTTACCACAACCAACTACACAAATACTCCCTCCCTCTCTCCGGATCATTTATTTACCTTTGATTAAAATAACGCTCAGAAATAATAAAAACGATAAACAAATGAATAAATGATCGAGACATAGGAAATACTAAGACACTAAATAAACATCAAGAATTGTGAAAAATAAAAGCACACCTGCATCTAAGAACTACTTGAACATTAACCTCATGATCTTTATCCTGTCGAAAAGACGACAACCTCGCTTCGCTTCCTCGTAAACTAACCCGAAATCTTTCAGGTCTAGGAGTAAAAAATGGAGATGGAGATGGAACAACACCCATACTACCCATACCCACTTTCTTAAACTGATCAGGCGTCATTGATACCATCTTTTCCATACAATTTTCTTACAAAAATGTAATATTTTTGACAAAAGTGTAGCAAAATGTAGCAAAATTAGGAAATTTATAACTACTGAAAAATCTAGAGAATCTATAGAATGAACAAAAAAGCAAAGGTTTTTATGAAATTTATGCTAAATTATGAAGAGGGTATTGTTCTAAATCAGTTGAAGATTAAGATTTGTATGATCTTTTTGGTAAGAAAATATGGGAATTAAGCGTTATTTTGGAGTGATTGAATTAATTAGAAAAAAGAGTTTCAAAGAACACAACTTTTAACGGCTAGGTGGAAAGTTCAGTTTTTGGTCTAATTGGTGGGGTCGTTCATCTGTAAATTCAAACTGGCGCATTGCGACAAACCAATTTAATTGAAATTAAAATATTTCTTTGGGAGTATGTACGAGTATTAAATTGTCACATGGCATGTGCGAGTGTACGTAGACCGGGTAAACGGGTTAGTTGGATCGGATTTGAGAGTTAACTTGGATCGGGTTATTTTGGGTTTGAGCTATTTCCGAGTTTAATTATCATGTTTTTTATGGATAATAGTTAATTTGAGTTGCGGTTATGCCCGGATCCTAAGTCTAATGCTGGGACGGAGTTGGATCGGGTTAAATTTACCAAGAGTATATGGCGTGAATTAATTGGCGATGGGTGAAACGGTAACTTCTTGAGTTTCCTCATACCCTCTCACATGTAAAGCCAATTTATATCTCGATCCGGTTTAAATCATTATACTCGTGTCTTTTGGTTTTGACATGATGTTAAATCATACGGCGAATCATTAGATAAATGAGGTTCCATTCTAAAACCAGTTAACAATGTGGGGAGTAGCATCGTAGCCTTATAAAATGATAGCTTTTATCTTCTTCTAACCATCGACCCTTAGTTGTGCGTGCGATGGGTCTGGTCGGTGCGGGCTAGGTTGGGTTGAGTGCCAGCAGTACACGGACGACACTAAATGAGGACCAGATTGGGTCGAGTCGGTGCTGGGTCAGTTGTGTCTAGTCCGAGCCCGACCCACTGAGTAGCAGGCCAAGGTCGGCTGAGTGGCGCCTTCATACGTTTTTTTTATTAGTGTTTGGATCGGCTGGGCGAGGAAATTGCGAAACTAGCCTGCCCCGGCACTAGGATGACACTGAGCTTAGTCGGGTTGGCACTAGCGCTGGTCATGTCATGTTTTTTTCTACCCATGCGTTTGGCTGCGTCAGGTTGGCCCGCTACGTTGTTCACCTCTACCAACACTTAAATGTGAAAATATATAGGTTTCTTCCTAATACATGTCTAATAAACGCAAAACAATACATTTCATACTATATACATACTCTTTCCTATTCACTAACATCTTCCACATTTCCTAAACCGTCAAATTTATAAAGATCTTCCACTTTTCTTATTTGTCTATCTTTTGTGGTTAATATAACAATGTAACTCCACATTCTCTCACCTACTTTTATTTTCCCCCGCAAATTACCATTCCACTAAATATTGGACAAAAACAAATGTGCAAGATGTTAGTGAATAGAAGGGAGTATAATATACAATTGACATAAAATATAGTAGGTGGTGATAATTAGACCTGACAAGACCAATCTAGCCCTGAGTGTCTGATCCCGAATGACCGATCCATACCTAACCTGACACCCAAATGACTCGAGCTTGACACATAATCTAAATTGGCCCGATTAAATACCTAATTTGACACCAAATGACTTAGGCTTAACACATAATCTAAATTGACACGATTAAATGTAACCGAACATGAATACTCCGTATTTATTATTGCACATCAATAGTTCATAATAACTTGAATGTACTTCAAAAATTGACTCGTTTTGACCTGACATATCTAATTGATCCGTTTACGGGGTCTACTTTTACGATAATCCCAAAATAGGCCGAAACATATACTCCTCTCACGCAGCCTTGTCACAAATTCTCATTTTAGACGGGGCGACCCGTCTTATTGCTTTAGTCGGCAAATCCCTCACAGAAAAAAAGCAAGTGGGCAAATGGGGGAATAATGGATAATCCCTCTACTTGCTCTTTTGAGAGGGGGCTTGACCGACTAAAATAATAAGACGGGTTACCCCGTCTCAAGCAAGACTATGTGCTTCAGCCTTGTGTAGTTGTGTGCCTGTGCCTAGGGATGACAGTTACAACTCAAACCGAACCGAAACCGAATCGACCCGAAGGAAAATATTCGATCCAAACCCAACTCTTAATAACTCATACCCGATCCACTATTTAAAAACCCATATCCAAATCCATTACTGAAAAACCCGAACCAAATCCAAACCCGATCCATTTGTACCCGAACCCGATCCAAACAAATGTTTTTGAAAATTTAGGCTTTATTGTACTTGAAATTTTAATTTTGTCATATAAAATGTAATTTTTATATGGTCAAATCATGTTTTGGATCGGGTTTTGGATTATATGGTGGATCGAGTATGGATTTGGAGTGGGTATGGATTTGGAAAAAGTATAATGAATCGGGTATGGATTATAAAATTTTGGATTTGTATCGGGTTTGGATATGGATCGGTGATCCAATAAGTAAGTGGATCGAGTTTAAATTTCGTAAAATCTAATCCAACCCGATCCATTGCCATCCCTACCTGTGCCTGTGCCTGTGCCTGTGCCTGTGCCTGTGTTGCTTCTCTGCCCCTTTTTTCTTCTTATTTTTCCGGAAAAGCATTTCATTATTTTATTTTTTACTCCGTGTTAAGTTTAGTCTTATACCATTCCAAGGAGACTCCACTATTGCTCATCCATATCTCGTAAAAGTTAGGTACTTTACTTTTTCCCTCTTCTTTTTAATTTTAATCAAGTTTATGCTACTAAAGTTTGCAACTTTTCCCTTATATAATACTGTATGATGTTATGTTGCTGGTTATCATTACTTTCATAGTTATTTAGTCAATTATCCTTAAAGTTTGCATCTTTTGTCATATAAACATGTTTTTGACAGTTGTGTATACAATTTATGATTCTGTGCAGCTGCCCTAAGTCACTGTATTCATTCAGTAAAAAAAAGGGTTACTGTATTTTACAGTGTTAAGCCCTTTTCCTCAGTTGGAATGAAAATGTATGTGCTTTACCACCTTAATCTAAACAAATTTATTTCGGGTTTCGGGTTACTGTAGTTTTAGTAGAACTCAAATTCCTGTGAGTTGTCAGGCTTGTGCCGTCTCACAATCGTTTTAAATAAATGTTAGAAAGTAAAGGGGGTTGTGAGACGTCACAGGAATAGCTGATACTAAAGGGTATGGTGTTATACTCCATCCGTTTCATTCATTTGTTTACTGTTTTATTTTGTTCGAGAGTTTTTAAATCAAAGTTAAACAAATAATTGGGACGGAGAGAGTATTTATCGTAGTTGCTTAAGCGCAATGGTTTAATTAAGTTAGAGTGGTATGCAGCCTGAAGGCGAATGCTGGTCCTCTTACGAATTTTGAAGTATATGATTTTCTGCAAAAGAAAGGAGCTAAATTCAATCCAGCTCAACAGGTCATGACTAAGTTACAACAAACTGAGCTTAAGGTTTTTCCTTTAACCCGGGGTGTTGGCTTTCGCTATAGAACTTGTTAAACTGGTTTTTATGTGGTTTTCTTTACTGGATGCAGTAGTGACGGGGTTGTGTTTCTTTTTTCGTTGGTTTTAGGTATTTGATTACTTGTTTCAGACACCTGCCTGCAATCAAACTAGAGAAAGTATCACTGAATTTACGGAGAAATCAAAAGAGTTCAACTTAGCGAAAGCTGAGCTGGTCGACATCATTAACATCAGGCCTATTGATCCTGTTGAAGCAGCTCCTGTAAGTACTTAGTTTCGTTTCTTTTTTTTTTGTTTTGTTTTTTATGTATGGTGTACGCTTTTTGAATGTGAAACAGATTGCTTTCTGCATCTTGTCAAGGTTTCTTCTTATCTTAAGAGTACTAATGCCTTCCGCGGAACGTTTGATGAGAGTGACACTGGCCTCTAAGGATGTAGTTTGATTTATTTTTCTGGTTTGCTAACATTTATATTGGTGTTTGATTTGGGGGTCACTTTTCTACTTAATAAAGGTTTGCATTTGCTACCGACACTCGGTGGACTTGATCTGTGCATGTGCCTGCAATTTCACTGTAGCAGACGTGGTATGGCTTCCCTTGGATAGAGTTATTAGTCGTAGACGTTAGGCAAAGCGATTTTCACAGTCTAGTTTTGACTTTTGATGAAGTTGTTTTACTGCATCACAGCTTTATGACGAAATTAAATTACAAGAGAAAATAATTCATCTTTGTTGGTTTATATTACCTCAATTGGATACTACCTACTCCAGTATTATGAATATCATAAATCGTCAAATGTTCATCATCCGACTTCTTTCTTTAAGTTTACGGGAATCAACATTGGACTCTGCTATTTCGTTGTCATGGGTTCTGGTCTCCTGTGTAGTAGTATTGACTACAGACTATCACACTGTTGATGCCAGAATCCGGGCTTGCATGATAATATGAGATATGTGGTGGTATTTAAACTGAAAGTTGGGACATAACATTGAACTCCTGAAATTTCCATTGTCTCTTGATCATTAATCAGTCTCATTGTTCCAAGATATAATTCAGTTAAGGTGAAAAAGATACATTCCGGTAGACCTGTCAGATGGGTCGTGCAAGTCGTGTCAAAATACGGCTCAAAATAAGTTGCTGGTATGTAAACTGAAAGCAATTAAGTTTAAGTTTGAGCTTGGAAGCAATGTGGTAATTGATGATCTCGCTTCTTGGTTATATATAAGTTTTTAGTGAAAAAGTGGGCAAAAAGGTACCAAAACCCGAGATTTTTGCTTGTTTTTGGATTTTTGACCTGTAGCAGTTGAAGAATTCCCAGAGGAAGCTCCCGGGAGTGGTTCAATCTTCTTCATTAATAGCAGCTAATCTGCTTAAAAAGGTCGTATGTATAGTGAAATGGACGGCTTGACCCGCATTGCCTGATGGCTCGAGTAAGAGAGGAGAGAAGTTCCCTGTGTGCTTCACATATTCAGTCTGTTCATAGATAGTGGCTTTTACGCTTGTCGGGATAGATAGGTAGGTTGGTTGAATTAATGATAGGTAGAGGACTGCATCGCAACAGTCCCGAGTCTTCATTTGTAGGACTTTCTTTGTGATGGTTCATGTAGGCTTGAAGGGGAAGGAATAAATCATTGTAAAGGAAGACGGCATTTCCCATTTCCGCTGCCTAAAGGCTTATTGGTAGTTCTTAGGTTCGCTGTAAGTATAGTGATTGAGTCCTCGGGGAAGACACAATGGATGCGTACGCTCAAAAGCCTGACAAATGACCAAGTCATTTGGAGAGCAGCATGGACACCCCAAAGGCCGGTCTTGTATCGCTGCGGTAATTACCCTTGGGCATTTTGCTGGGACTATAGGAACGAGATTTCCATTTTCTCAGTATCATTAAATAATCAGTCTCATTATTTTGAGCTAATCTTCAGTTCAGGTGAAAAAGATGCACTCAGCTAGACCTGTCAAATGGGTTGTGCATGTCATGTCAAAATATGGCTCACAAAATAATTTGTTCTAATGTTGGATATTATGGAAGTATTGATACCAATTTACTTGCTAGGGACTAAAATTTGTGCTAACATTGTTCATGTCGTTCTTGAAAAACTCCGAGAAACGTTGATCTAGAATTTAGGCATACTACTCTTAAGGACGTCGAGATGCTATTTGTGTCTGAAAAACAATGAAAATTTTCAAATCAAAGGGTAGGAGTTGGCCTCCGACTCTCCGAGTTCGCCTTTCTTTCTGTGAATCTGTGTAGCAGATTATCTGAAGTCCCTATTGTTTCTCTAGTTTCAATAATCCTCTCATGATTCCACACAAATACACAATACAGATTTGATCAAATTAGAATTTAAGTCAGTTTTTATATATTTAAAGTTTGGTTTTATTATTTTCTGACAGTGCATAGAGGAATATGCAGAACGTATGGATGCTGAACGCTTGGAAGAGTTGCAGACAATGATAAATACAATATTGCCACCACGACCCGTGCCTCAAATGTGTGAAGAAGCTAATATGGATGCAAGCTAAATTTACGTTGATACTCGAGTTTTTTCAAAACATGTTTTGGTTGTCTGAATCCGAACTCGTGTAGCATATAATTTTTTTTCGGCACATCCAGAAAGCTTTTGCCCATGTTTTTATTAGAAAACTATGTATGTGAAGATAACAATATTTATGTCTGATTAGTTTATAAAAGCGTTCCAAATACTATTCTACTCCATGTAAATGTAACACCCCGAGACTCCAAAGTCGGAAGGATAACTTCTAATTACGAAGATCGTGAAAAGTGAGAAGTAGCTACTTATTAACCTATGTTAATAGTTATTACCACTCTCATTTCCCCCCTTCTAGTTGCGGACGAAAATAGACCGGGTTTAAAGTGGGTAAATATCATGATTCTTGTTTATTTTTTTTCCTATGGACATCTATAGGTGGGTATCGGATATGTGACGACTAACATTGACCAACCGAAAAAAACACGATTGTTTACCATCAAAAGCGCAACTGTCAAAACAATGTCTAAAGCCAAACCAAACGCATAAACCACAATTGTCAATACAAAAGTCTAGACGGCAGTGTGAAGTAAAATAAAAAGGAGAAAGAAAGAGGCTCGAGTTGGAAAATGGCAAAATATATCATTTTGTCATATGATTACAGGGAAATTGATGAAGAGCAAGCTAGATGGAATCGTATGTGATTTATATTAGCCGACTCTAAATCATAATTGGATAGTTGGATCACTGTTGCTTTGTTGTTCTAATTTACTAGTATTGGCGTCCGGCTCCGCACGGGCTACCTATATTTATCATTAAAATTTATTTTAATTAAATATACTTTAAAGTTGTATAACTCATAAATTTATCATCAATTAGGCAATTCATTACTCTCACTATTAATATAATTTAGGATTTTACTTAGGAATTCATGTACTTATATTTCCTAATATTAATTTTCCTAATATAGTTCACAATCTTCTTATAGTATATGGAGTATACCACATATTATATAGTATACCATATACTCCGTATATCTCAAAAGATAAAGCGGTAGGACACGAAACACCCTTGATTGGGACACGTTCCTTAGATAGGCATTTCCGAACATCAAATTCTCTGTCCCGTTTCCGTTTCCGTGTCCGACCGTCTCGATTATTTGAACTAAGACACACAAATCGATGTACATACCTTAACTTCCAAGGGTTCAACAAGATCCAAGCAAATCAAGAATATCCCCAAATCAAGCTCCCCTAATTTCTCTCTCACTTTATTTTCTAGGGTTTCCTCCTCCTCCTCCTCCTCTCTCTCTCTCTCTCTCTCTCTCTCTCTCACATCACCGTCAAATCCCCAAATTACTATGCAAACCCTAAATCCCTAATTTTCCCAACCCTAACTTAATCACAATCAACAATGCAACAACAACAACAAAATGAAGATCACGATCAAATTACCGACATCAATTCCAATTCCAATTCCCCCAAATCAAAACCCTTAAACCCTAATTCCAAAACCCTAACACCGCCGTCGCCGCCGTCGACGGCGTCGGAGACAGCGATGGAGCCGCCGTGTGATGACGTGGACGTGGATGTCTCGGGGAAAACAATGGAGCTATGCTTATTCGACGGAGAAGTGTCGGAAAAAAACGACGTCGATGGATTATATGTGTACAAAAACGTGTTTAATGTTTTCCCTAAATCAATGGGGAATTTGGGGAATAGGTTAAAGACATTGAAGTTCTTCGCAAATGAGATTAATTTGTTTCCAGATGAATTTAGGGATTGTTTTGAGTTAGAATGTTTGCAGGTGAAAGTAGCTTCAATTGGTTTTTCTGGGTTGCCATTAACAAAGTTAAAAGCTTTGAAGGAGCTCGAGCTTTCGAAAGCGCCACCTCGGCCTTCTGGGTTTCCTATTTTGGCTGAGATTGCTGCGCTTCAGAGTTTAACTAAGCTATCTGTTTGTCACTTTTCTATCAGGTTTACGATTTTCGCCTTTTATTTCGCTCTTGTTAGTTATTTAGGTGGATGTTAAGTTAGTGAAGCCGTAGTTTCAGTGGCGGAACTAGCAAGGCAATCCGTCTTGCTTGTGACCGTCTTTAACTTGTGACCTCTCACCGCCCCTCCCCCACTTGCCCTTCCACTTGCTCTTTGTGAGAGACGGAGGTTGTCCGTCTTCAATGAGAATTTGTGCCAGGATTTTAGTTTTGGGGTCGAGGGCTAGTAGGGAAAAAAATCGGAAATTTGAACTAAAAATGTCAATTTTTCTATTGGCAATGCAAAGAAAGCCCCTTACCAACCCTCCTTATTCTGCAATCTTGTATTTCTCAGGCAAATATGTACCTGCGTTGTCCTTCTATTTACTAAGATTGGAAGTATGTAATCACTTGTCAGGGGAAATTTAGGTGGTAGTTGGGTTTTAGGGCGGCATTATCATGAATTGAGGGATGTGAGGATCTGTTTTTGATTGTTTATGAAGTTATAGCTAGTAGTATGATTTGGTTGATTGTGTGGCGAATTAGACATATTTGGTTATTTTTTATATGTTAGTTGACACCTTTGACATGTGAAGTGAACATGATCTGTTATGGTAATTATCGAACAAGTGTTTTGCTATCTTGTTTTAGCTGCGTTGCATGGATAGTTTGTTTCATTTAAGTTTTGGTGAACTGTGGGAAAGGATAGAGATCAATTATTCAACAATCCTGATGATTTATAATTATGTAAATTGTTTTTTGAGTTGCCGTCTTAAAAATTCGTAGCTTTTGCTGTGATTTTGTGTCTCACTGATTAAGTTAGTTTGTTAGACAATTTTCTGTTCAAATCACACAGACCTTTTGAGAAATTATTATGTTCTGAATGCTGATGGAATCAGTTATTTCAGAAGATGTCATCTTTGACATGTTTTAATGATTTTCATGTTCTTTTGAGTTTATGGTGCTGTACATTGTTGTTTTTTTGGCTGCGTTGTTGTGGGCAGCTGGTGATAAATAGTTTTTTTGTAAAATTCATGATTTCATGGTAGTGCAGTTTTATATCTTCTTCTGAGTTTCATCCAAGAATTTCAGCTGATGTAATACCTTTATACCCATCTTGCAGATACCTTCCTCCTGAAATTGGTTGCCTCAGTAGCCTGGAGTATCTAGATTTGTCATTTAACAAGATGAGAAGTTTGCCGGAGGAAATTTGCTCTTTGAGTTCTCTCATCTCGCTTAAAGTTGCTAATAATAAGCTAGTTGAGTTGCCAGGTGCATTGTCCTCCCTACAGAGTTTGGAGAATTTAGACCTTTCTCGGAATAGGTTGACATCTCTCGGATCGTTGGATCTTAACTTGATGCAAAACCTACAAAAGCTGAATCTTAAGGTATCATCCAACGGCTATTTGGTTGCCTTCTCTTAAGTAACTTTTACAACTCATGCTTTTTTATCCGTCTGTTTTACTAATTCATTGACTCATTTTAATAGTTATGGGTCTTAGACACTTAAGTTTACATCCTGGGTTGGATTCTAACTGTCCTTCACATCGAAAAAGAAAGCAGTAGGCAGTTGGTGTAGAATAATGATTATTGTTGCTGAGTAGAAAAAAATCCAATGAAAAAGAAAGCAGTAGGCAGTTGGTGTAAGAAAATGATTATTGATGCTGAGTTGAAAACATCCATATTTGACTTAGTCTAGCTTATAATCAAGTATTAGCCTTTTTTTAATTTCGCTTGTTAGGTTCAAGATTGAAGTTACAGAAATATTGATGCTGTCCCTTTTCAAAAGCTGTTGATTTTTATTACAGATTATTTTTTTATTTCTTACCCCTTTTGCTTTATATCAATATATGATCCTAACAGTTTTTTTTTTTATTGCCTTAGTGCAATAAGCTCCTCAATGTGCAAATACCGTCACGGGTATGCTGCAATTTAGAGGGAAATGTAATAGACACGTGCGCGGATGACGTGATCAGCTCTGCTGTTGAGATGGATGTACTTGAGGCGACAACCGATGTTATTGAAGCGACAATTGATGATGATGGACTCATTTCTTATGATGGTAGGTTTATGAACTTATGCCTCTGTCAGTAACTCTCTTGTCTTATTTTCATTTCCGTGTTATCTTATATGATGATATACTGACGCAGCCACGTGTGCTTTACTCAATGCAGTATCTTCAAGTTCTTCACCTTATCATCTACCTGGATCTTCTCTGAGTGATAGATGCTCTATGAAGCGACGACTGGGTAAAAGGTGGAAGAGAAGACAATATTTGCAGCAACGATCTCGATTAAATCATAGCAAGAAGTGGAAATTTGAGAATCATTCTGATATATTGACTATCAAGCCTAGTGGAAAGTGTGAAACCTGCAAACAAGCTTTTTGCGCATCTGATATGCCCTCTGGCTGTGCTTCCAATATCACTTGCGTTGAGGATCAGGGTAAACAGTCAAATATTGAGAATGATGATGCTACAAGTCTCGACGTTGCTGAAGACGGTGGTGTGAAGTCAAAAAAGAGGCCTGAGTTGGAAAATTGCAACTGTGCCGATCATAATGAGATCGGAAGTCACCGTGAATGTTCTGATCAAATCGGAAGTCACCATGAGTACTCTGATGGATCCACTACTGATGATTCTTCGATTTGCAAGTCTACACTGGCAGATAAAAGTAGAAAACGCTCTTCTTCACAGGTCTTAAAATCTTATCTAAAGTGTAAACGACAGTCGGACAGGATTATAGATAATCCAAAACCTAGAAAATCTAGGAAATCAACTGACGATCAACCAGATGTATCTCGGAAATATAATCACAAATCATTCTGTGGCGTAGAGGATCGTCTACCAGATGGCTTCTATGATGCGGGTCGTGATAGACCCTTCATGTCTCTTGGGGATTACGAGCAAAATTTGGAGCTCCATTCGCGTGAAGTTATATTACTTGACAGGTAATTTCTGTTCTATTGATTGGAAGTACCCGATATTGGTGCATGTTCAATCGTTGGCCTTGTCCACTTTTTCTATAGAAAATCCTTGTGTTTTTTTGGCTTAAAACTAATTGCCTAAGTGCCATACTCATGTTAAAGTCCCTAGACTGAAGCATGAGTTGACTAAACAAAGTTGTACTAGTAGATGGTCACTGTAGTGATTTCCTTTTTACAGAGTACGTCACATGTGTCATGTGATTACAGGGAAATGGATGAAGAGCTAGATGCAGTTTCATTGTCAGCTCAAGTAATGGTCTCACGCTTGATGAAGCTAACTAGTTCAAGGACGAGAAGGGACGTGGCCCCTCATGATAACTTATTGGTTGCTACATGGCTTGCTCTTTTTGTTTCTGATCGTTTTGGAGGAAGTGATAAGAGTTTGTTTCTTGAGAGTGTGAGGAAAGATGTATCTGGTTCAAATTATCGTAAGCCTTTTGTTTGTACGTGTGCCACCGGGAATAGTCTGCATAAAATGGAAGCCTACAGAAGTGTCCAAACTATGGATGATACTGATATGCGAAATTTGTGTGAAACATCCCTTCAAACTATCAAAGCGAGACAGAATTCTGTTGTAGTTCCAATTGGGACTTTGCAACTTGGAGTGTGCAGACACCGGGCCGTTCTTATGAAGGTAACTTATTCTGATTGTTTTTATTAATCCATATTTTTAAGATTATCGTTAACGTTTTTGACATTATGAATGATTGCTTTTTGCATACACCAGTATTTATGTGACCGAATGGAACCTCCTGTGCCTTGCGAGCTTATTCGAGGTTATGTAGACTTCTTTCCTCATGCCTGGAATGCAATTCTTGTTAGAAAGGGTGGATCATGGGTTCGCATGATTGTAGATGCATGTCGCCCACATGATATACGAGAGGAGATGGACCCAGAGTACTTCTGCAGGTGAATATATTCTATTTTCTTCTCTTTTTTATCCGTCTCTCCACTTTATGGCACTCATCCAGCTATTTGCCTTCAGCGTAGGATATTGCTATCATGATTTGCCAGTTTAGTTGCGAGGAAAGTCTTTTTTTTGTAGATGGTTTATATCTATCACTGACAGTCATCTTATTCTCGCAGGTATATTCCCCTCTCTCGTATTACGTCTCCCATACTTGCCCCCATAGACACTACGGCTTCTTCATGCTTCCCTACCATCTCTGAATGCGACGAAGTAGAAAAAGTTGGTTCAAGTTCTCTCATTGTATGTAACGTCGGTTCAGTTGAAGCTGCAGCGAAGGTAGGTCTTACCAAGTTTACGTAGTATTTTGGCTACTTTGTAGAACTTTACCACGTAGAAATTGAAAAAACACTAGGGTACCATGTAGAAAATCCCATAATTTTATTAATTTGTGTAACAGGCTAATTAGTATAGGCAATTACCATTTGGTTCTTCCTTAAGATGGTGTTTGTGGATGGTTGAGGGGTGATAAGTTTGCTTTCTTAAAAATATTGATAAGAAACAATTAATTCAATTACGTCTGTTTCCACATAACCAAATTTATTACTTCGTAACGCTTTTGACTTGGTATCTATGATCTGATTTCGTGAGCGGTGGCTTTCAGTTGAATTTTTTTTTTGTCTTTTTATTCTGCTGCGTTGGTCTTCTTCTACTAATGTTTCTTTTAGAGGTTCTGAACAAATTGTTGCTCCTTTACTAGTTTCATTAATTGTTTATATCAAAATGAAAGGAGTAGTCATTCATAAATTTGAAAATGAAAGCAATGACAGGAGCTTCATGCGAAGTTTTAGTTTTAGCCTTAATCTTTGACTCCTTTTTGACCTGTTCTCAGTTTTTACGCCCTAACTGCAGAAAAATATTGACCTTTTACGCTATTTTTGGTGACTGTAGGTGCGGTCTTTGGAGGTATCTGCAAGTTCATTGGATGCAATTAGGAAATTTGAGTTGACTTGTTTAGGAGAAGTAAGAATGTTGGGCGCTCTAAGGAATCATTCTTGCATAGTTGAGATCTACGGACATAAGATTTCTTCTGAATGGCTTGCTGCTTCCAATGAGAAGCCAGAGAAACGTATTCTGCGTTCTACAATACTCATGGAATATATAAAAGGTGGCACTTTGAAGGTAAACTCTTCTCTGTGCAGTAAACATAGTTTATCCAACCACTGTTTCTCCTCCACTCAGTTAATATTCACCTATGTTTTGATCAGGGTTACATAGAGAAGTTGTTGAAAGCTGGTGAGAAGCATGTTCCTGTTGATCAGGCACTCTACATTGCTAGAGATGTTGCATGTGCACTGAAAGAGCTCCACTCAAAACACATCATTCATCGGGATGTTAAGAGTGAAAATATTTTGATTGATCTAGAACAGAAGAAGGCTGATGGGTCGCCTATAGTCAAGCTCTGTGACTTTGATAATGCAATCCCCTTACGCTCGCCTTTGCATACATGCTGCATTTCTCACCTAGGAATTCCTCCGCCTGACCTTTGTGTTGGAACGCCACGCTGGATGGCTCCTGAGGTGCTGCGAGCAATGAATGATCCTAAACCCTATGGGATGGTAATATTATGTTCATTTAATTAAAGTTTTTAAAATTCATCTTATCGTGATATAAAATATAGGGTTATGCTTTTTCATGGACACATTTTACTATTTCATGTACAAAATTGACCACCGTACCCTCTCATTTTAACACCATATATTTCAAGTTTAATCTCATTTTTAATCTCTCTTTCAAATTCCTCCCTCTACCTCACATACACCACCCTACCGCCACCGCCGAACCACCACCCCTGCTCCACTGCATCACCACCACTGTCCCACCCCCTCCTCCACTCCACCACCTCCCAGACTCACCCCCCCTCTGCCCAGTCCAACCCACCTCCCACACTACCCCTCCCTCAACCCTGTTGCCTAACCGCCGGCATCCCCCACCACTCTGCCTAGTCGCCGACGTTCCCCACCCCTTTGCCTAACCGCCGAAGTTCCCCGCCCATACTCGCCTACCACTGGACCTTCTCCCTCGCCTCCTGCACTCACCCCTACTCACCTACCACATGACCTGCCCCCTTCCCCCACTTAAACAGATCCGCCCCCTTCTCTGTCACAGCTGCTCGCCTACCAACGCCCTCCTTCGACTACCAGACCTTCGCGCACCGCCCCTCCCTCTGCCTCCGCCACCAGCCCTCCCCTTCGCTGCCACCTCTTCCCAATTAGAACTCTAGTTTCTATAAAATCTCTCTAAAATTATGTGTATGTCATTAAATCGATTCAGTAAATTGATTACAGATTTAAATGGAATTATTAATCGATCAATATGTGAATTCGGATGGATAATTGTTGATTTTGCTAAATTTTTGCGAGGAATGGGAAATGTGAGATTTTTTTTGTCTTTTAGAAGGGTAGGTGGTGGAAAATTATAAAAAAAACTCCATGAAATAGTAAAACGTGTCCTTAAATCCTTCAATATTCCGTAAAAAAAAATTAAATCCTTCTATATCTTCCAAGTTTCCAATTTTACTATTTGTTTTTTTTTTTTTTGAAATCTTTCACACCTCTCTAATGTTAGTTCCTCACTTACTTTCTGCCTCATGTGTTAGTATCCCACTTTCTGCCTCACTACTTTTTCATTGCTTATTAATTTCTGTAAATCTATTACTACTTATGAAACTGGAAGAAATCAATGAATTAAAGGAAGTACCGTTTTACTTAAGAAACTGTGTCCCGAATGCTGCATATCAGATGGCTAATATCAGCTACTTGTCTCTATTTCTAGTGCTAACTGTGTTTTAAATAATCCACAGGAAATTGATATTTGGTCCTATGGGTGCATGCTCTTCGAGTTGTTAACCTTGCAAGTTCCATATATGGGACTTTCTGACCCCAGCATTCACGGTCTTATACAGGTATTTACCACTATAATTTACTTGGTTGTGTCTCCATCCTCCTTTATTCCCCTTGCTATTCTAGGGTTCAGTATTTTTGTTAGGACTGCCCAAGTGTTAGTTATGGTAAGACACAGCGTAGACACGAAGGTTCAGACCTTTGGGTGAGCTTATAAGTTCCAAGTTGAAAATTCTTCAGCACTAAACCATAAACCCTCACCACGGTTTACAGGAACTCAGCTCTATGCTGATGTTACCCAAATCTTGGTTTAGGTTAAGTGTTAGTAGATGGTGTTTAACTGATTGTAAGACATACTGAAAATTTAAATGTTTCAAGGCCAGCCTTAAAATTCCAAGTTAAAAAATTTACCATAGAATCCTCACCATGCCTTAAAAGTAGTTTACAAAATTTGTTTCTGGTTAGTAGAGGGCCCTTTGAACAGTCATCTTTATTGGTTGTCACTTTTTGAAATGATTGCTCACATTTTAACGTCGGTACCTGTGATTCTGGCAGAGTGGCAAAAGACCACCACTGACCGTGGAGCTGGAACAGTTCAGTCCATCAGATGAAGCTTCAAGAACAAAACCGTCTGAAAAATTAAAAGGAGCAGAATGTGACGTGGAGGGTTTGAGATACCTAGTTGATTTGTTCAAAAGGTGTACAGATGGTACTCCCGCTGACCGCCCAAAGTCCGAAGATGTTTATGATATGCTGCTATCCAAGACTAGCGCCTTTGAATCAGTTAAGTGAGGTAAAAAAAGTATGAGAAAGGTGTACAAATGGTACTTCCGCTGACCGCCCAAAGTCCGAAGATGTTTATGATATGCTGCTATCAAAGACTAGCGCGCCTTTGAATCAGTTCAATGAGGTAAAAAAAGTATGAGAAAGCGCCATTGTAGTGATTTAATTTTTTTAACAAATTTTGTAGACCTAGGAATAATGTATTTTTCAGTTATGTATTATCAGAAATCTGTATAATACTACCCGGGGTCCGAAATTAGCCACCCCATGAAATATGTATTTGCATTGATTTAGACAATTTAAGTACGATCTTCAACATTTGTAATTGACTTCTGTAATTTGATGTCATTCTTTTATTGATTAATAAAATCTGAGCTGATCTCTGATTTTATTTGTGTTTCTGCTGTAGCTTTCACTGTTTAAGAAATCTAAGCCATTAATTTTGTTACCGATAAAATTAATTTTGTTACAGGCAATCACAATTGATCTAGAATAGAAAACTGTTGTACTGTAGCATCAGCTTCGAGAACTGTTTCGGAGGCAGAGATACTCTTTCTATTTTTGTTCATCTCGGTCTCTAATTTACTTTTTTTTTTCTAGATACGTTCTGTAGATTGGATAATGAGTTGCATTTTGTACACCACCTACATACGCTTATGTAGAGAGTCAATGCACAAGTAAACGAAACAATTTGTTTGTATGGATGGAGTTGCTGATTTCGTCAGGGTTGGAACAGTATTTCCGTTCGCCTAATATGGGTGAGAGGATTGAAAACAAGTTTTACAAAATGTCACTAGCTAAACAAAAACGATAAATCTCGTAGCTCACCGAGATCCTAAACTCCCGCACAGATTCCACCACATACATCAATTGCTGAGCAATATGAGCTTGAACTCAGTTTATTTTTTTCATTAAATTTGAACGTTTACAAATACAATATTATCATCGTTCACACATCCTCTACGATATGAACAGAAAAGAATGAGAAGAATTACAAATTCCCGGCTATATGATCTATCTTATATACAACCGCTTTTTAGCACTATATACAGCTTCCTACCAAACACAAATTAAAGATCGAGTTCAATTTCCCGTGCACTGGCACTTCCATTTTGATGTTCTAAATTTTGTTCTTCAATGTGTTTACTCTGCCTCAATGAAAATCAATAAAAGAATAATCAGCACAAATGATCATTTTATTGAATATGGACAACAGCACTGATTCGTGACCATATTATTGAGATTTCTAAGGTTATCGAGACCAAATTTTGAGGCCCAAACGGGGATAGTAACATCAAAATGGACCACGGCCCCTGGTCCAAATTTTTAAGTCTCAAACAAGAGTTAACATCATGTGAATGAAATGATCAACTGAAATTTCTTGCTTTTAACCTAATGGCAAGGAATAATCGGGGCTTACCTCTGCCAGCTGATCACCTGAAAACAACTTCACTTTGTTGGAATTGAAGGCGAATTCACTGCAGAAAAATACAAAAAATATAACTACAGCGAAAATGGCAATAAGACATAAGCATAACAGGCACACTTGATACATAAAATTTCTAATCGACTCTGCCGATTGGTTGAGAAAACTTGAGGCAGTTTATGCTATTCACAATTTATCAGTGAAATGAGAATGTCTCAATAAACATATTATAGTAGTTATCCTTATGTTTTTCTTTTCCATTTCTTGCGGGAGGCAAATACTTACTACTCGTCTTCGTAATAAGATGGAGTAAACCAATAATGAAAACTAAAGGGCGACATGTCATATACTGTGAATTAGCTGTCGCCCGATTCAAATATCACCAGTCATATCATCTTGGTGTTGAACACGATAACGAGGTTGCACACATTGGAACACCTTTTCCTTGACTATAGGGTGAGTCTTTGAAGAAAAAGTAATATTGTCTCCTGTAATTATTGCACCAAGACCCAAGCCCGGAGAAATGCCGTCGAGTTGCAGCGGCCATCAGTGAGCTTCTATCTCCTATCAATTTGTCTCTCACAGTTAACATTTACCAAGTCATTGAGGGCACCCATCAAGCATGGGATATAGGTAGAACACATTTCCGGTTGGAGTCATTATAGAAACACCAATACTGCACACTAAATATGTGGAACCCCCTCTCCGAAAAGGAGAGCTGATAACAAAACTGAAAAGCCAAGGACAATAGACTCGTGCAGGTAGGGAGACGGAGCATACCCATTAGAAACGACAAGCTGCCAAACATATGGAATAAAGAACTCTTCTGGATGACTTTCTTGTTCGTACGTAAAACGTAATTGAGTGAACATCTGAAAAAAGGTAGTTTCATGTAAGTGACAAAAGGCAGATAGAATATCATATGCATAAACAGATCACATATTAGTTATCCAAGTATACCTTCATGCCATCGGCTCTCCATGATCTACAATTGTTGATTATAACTTGGAGAACCTTTTCCACTGACCACTCACCATCTTCTTCATGTGCATCCATACGAATTTCGAAGAAATCTAAGACCTAAGCATTTAAAAAAGGAAACATCGAAAACGAAATGTCACAGCATGGCTTTGTGCAAATCAAGAAACAACCAAATAAAACTGAACAAAGTTTAGCCGAAATATACGTAGTACAATTATTTTCTTCCAAAGGGCTCGCTTGGCTTAGGGCTCATGGAAACTAACGTAACGAAGCTCAAATGAACATGAAAATGGAGGAGAGTGGTGCCGGTGGAAAGTGAATGAGGAAAAGAGTGTAATAGTTACCCCATAAAAGGGGAGGGAGGGGGATTAGTACCCAATTCTCCTAGAGTAATGCATTACCCCCATATGGTAATATTTCACTCGTCACCTCCTCTTTTCACCTCCACTGCCACAAAAAACCACCAATCTACTTTTTTTTTTTATTTTCTTATTGTAAGCTCTATTACTTCGGTAATAGTTACCCCATGCCAAGCGAGCCCTACGCAGCAAAAGGGAGCTGGGATGTCATCCTTAGGGGATACAAGAATTTAAAGGGTGCATTCAGAGAACTCACATTGAATATGTTTTCAAGCAGTTCAGTAAATCGTGGATGATTTCTGAAAGGATGGAATACCTCCTGCCTGTGCAATACCGCATAAACTACCTGACGGGCACATTAAATATAAAAGATAAAAGAAAATAATAACGCAGATGGGCAATACAATTGGGAGTCGGATGTAATTATGGCATTGGAAAGGTAAGCTAGTTATACCTCAGGATTTCGTGGAAGGGCATATGACAAGATAGCATTTATTATTTCCAGAACGATCCGTAGGAAATCAGTATAAATATGCAACTCCACAGACTGCAGAAAAGAATAACTCAATCCAGCAACATAGCTTCATAAAGCTGACTGAATAAAGCATAAGCCAGAAGTAACAAAACCCAATGAAACCATAGCAAGCTACAACGTACCACATCTTCTAGAATGCCTTCTCCATACATGGAACTGACTTTATTTACATGCATTTTGTTATTTTGTATTTCTTCTAACTTGTTATATCTGGCACCAGTAGAAGCAAACTACAATCACGAGTCATTACTGATAGTTTACAAACAAAATTATAGCAGGGGAGAGAAAAAGAATACGAATTTTGTTCATTTAAAAATAAAATAGATGATATACTTGCGCGAAAGCATATGAAAGAGGCTGACAAGTCTTTGTGAAGCATAAGAATTTAGACAGTGAACATGAGGAGCCATGTTTGCCAATGTTGCTAGACAGTTTGTGTGGAGATAAATATCCTGCCAAGAAACACCTCAAAATTATTAATAGAACAAGGAGCAGAGAGACAAGAACAACTACATAGTACAATGCAAGTTACAAAAAAATCCTGTTCAAACGGGACTTTTCCAATTTACCTGAAGCCTAGATAAGTTGTATTTAACGGTTCGTATTAGTACTACTATCATTAAAGAACCAAGAGATGTATGATGAAGGCGGCGTTCTTGATACCAAGGCACATCTGGTAGCATCTGAACCAACAAAGAACCCTAGTGTGAGAAGAGACACAAGAGAAGAAAATAGAGCTATAGTACAGATTAGATGCGTAAGCCAGTAGCAAGATATGATAAGTTGATAACCAACATTCCACATGCTTGGACATATATCATTATAGCAATCAAAGACAACAAGGAATCTTACCAGCTTATGTATACTGGCATTAAAAGTAGAATCCTGACTGAGAATAAGAAGGATAATCAACAACATATAGATCTGATTTGATGTCTTCTTTGGAGCATTGTACAATATTTCCAAGACAGGCATTAACTGTTTCAACAAATTAAAATCATCAGAACTGAGTTTCTATTAGACTATGTACAGAACCATGCAATAATTGTCTGCAAAATCACAAATGAATGAATGATACTTGCCATACAAACTACTCCTTCACGGTTCGTATCTATGTATTCCATTTCTGAGTGTCACCATTAAACGTTTTCGTTTCTGTTTTGGGCAAGTTTTTAGTTGGTGTTAGGTTTGTGAAATGGCATACGCAATCCCCACCATGTCTTTCTCACCGCTCATCAGACTCGCCACCCCACCTCACTTTACCACCAGTCTCCCATCCTAACCTCAAGGCCGCTCCCAACCCCCCTGATATCAGCCACAACCACCCCACGACAAGATCTGGTATCTTTCGACAACCCGAGAAGCATTGTTGACGGCCCCGTGACCACCCTTCCCACCACCCAATGTTCGTCCTCAACCATCCCACAACCGACCTTGTGTCCCTCCCTTACCATCCAGTCATCCATGACTCAATTTGGCCACTTTTGACAACCACATTACCATCTTCAAGCCCCCATCACTGTCCACTATTTTATATAGCCTTATTGATTCTGATTTTAATTGCTATTAACTGCAATTTTCTGGACTTTTTTTTCTTTACCTCCCAGTATATTTTGCTAATATATAACTCATAAAGCATACAATTAATTTTTCATGAATAGAAATACAAAAATAAGTATGAAGGAGTTTATAAATGTCTAATGGCGACAGTAATCACTAAAAAATTGCAAGTTTTCATGGATATCCGGAATGGAGAACAGAAACAGAGAAAAACTGATTTATGTTGCTGGTAAGTGGTATGTGGCATTGCTAGTCGTGATGCTGAGACAAAAGAAGGTAAAATGTAATTGTAATTTTTTTTTGCAGAATCCAAACAAAAACAATGACTGGAAAGGGGAGAGTAATATTAATGCAGAATATTTAAATTCTAGCAACACAGTAATCTAACCCTCGATACCTTCCTTGGGAGATGGTAGACTTCAAAATTAGCCTAAAAAATGTAGAGGGTAGACAGCATACCAGGGTATCAATATCAGTCCTCACTAAAACATACTCCAGGAAGTTTGCGTTACCCTGCACTAATGAATAAAGAAGAAGGCCAGCAGCTTCATCAGATAAGCTCCTGAAAAAGGTTAGTGAAGAAGAATTAGACTAGTGACTGATTTCATCATTTGCAGAACTAGGCAGCACAACATTTTATTGGAAAATGATGGGTAGAAATTCTGGAAATTCGACTGAAGATGCTGAACAGACTGCCAGACCATACGGCCAAAGATATTTAAACATAACATTAACTTATGAACTCAAGCCAGATGGCAGCAGCACTTATACAATCCCATGACAATTATAGCACAGGTACGAAGATACATATTGTTTTTCCATTCCAACCTTCATATTTTAAGGAGGACAGGAAGAAGGCACTGACACAGAACTCATTGAAGAGCGACAAATATCCGGCATATAACACCACCCTTCCGGTTTCATGGTTCAAAAGGAACTAAATGTAAATTCACCAATCTTATATTGTTGCTTTCACATTAGGTACAAAATAAAAATTTCAACAAAATTGAGAAGGCAACGAAATTAGTTCTTTTGTATCAATTCTTTCACTTTGGACATGCAAATGTTTCATACCAGATTGATTTTTTTTTTTCGCTAAATGGGGAAGAAAAAAAATTCAAAGACCAGACAACTTTAGGTAGTTCTTGGAATAAAAAAAAGTTAGGTATCACAAAGTCATAATTTCATAATAAAATGGCGAACCATTTCATTTACAAGAAATGAAACACTGGTGTATTTTAAATAATTGCCCATATATGATTAATATGAGTAATTTCTTTTCTGACAGTCGCACCAACAAATCTAGTAACAATTGCATCTCATATGGCAGTTGCACCAACAAATCTAGTAATTTCTTTTCTGACTACCTTAGAAAGCCTTTAGAATTGCAATATGCAATAGTAAGGCATAAAAGAAGGATTAGTTTTGGGGGGGTTCCATAGATTTTTCTTCCTTAAGTTAGAACAGGACGGTTCAGAAAATGGAGCAGGAGTCTTCTAAAGATAAAAAACCCAAACAAACTAAGAAATCAACTCTTATCCACAGACTTGTGAGCGAGAAAAATGTAGTCTTTTCCTAAACGACTCACATATAAAACAAGGAAAGTGGTTTGTGGCTGAAAAGGACACAAAAAAGAAAAGAAAGTAGGAGAGTTGTTTAAGGGCAGTGGAAGTATTACATAACCTACTGAGAAATACAGAACACAATCTAAGAACTAATAGGTACTTTATAATACAAAGGCAATGGGAAGAAGAGGCTTATTTAACAACAGGAGCGAGTTAGGATGAGAAGACAAAAATATTCCTACATAAAACTTTCACAAGACAAATAGGGAGGGGGGGCACTCACATGCCGAGAGTATCATAGAGAGACGCAAAGGGTACCCTGACAAGCGGGAAACTGCGAGCATTTCTCTCAACGTCTTCCCGATCAACTGCATATAAAACACGTAATCAGCCTAACCTCAAATTTATTTATTGCAGAGCAAAGATGAGTGATGAGCACTTACATTCAACATTTATTGCATTATCCAAAGCCTTGCAGTATGGATTTTCAGAAAAATATGTCTTCTTTTCAGGCAAGTCATCTGAAGCAGCAATATCTTCCTTTTTACCATCATCGTCCACACATTTACGGAAATATACAAGAACAAGAAGCATATGCAGGCTGCTCTGCCCCAAAAAACCTCTAGATGCTTCGTTGTTTGAACCAACAAAAAGATTCAGTGGCATTAACACCAAATTGGCTGTGAGAATAAGGAATGACTCTCAATCAGTAAATATTTGCTTAAGCACTCTACATCTCTTGTTCTCTGAAAAGACGTAGCGGAGTGTCAAATGATAAAGAGTTATTGCCCCAAGTAATTGCTCGTCTTTTAGTCACATAGTTCCTATGGTGCGCGCACATTACCTAAGTTTTGCAATACTACTGACTTAAAAATCACCTCCAAGTTTTAAAAGGCACGAGCCAAACTAAGGCAAAGGCGTGAACTTTATGCATACAAGGCACGCTGTTATTGCAAATAATTTTGTATCTTCAAAGCATTTTTCTAAGAATTAAAGAGGGTTACATGTAAGGAAATAAAAACTATGTATGATTAGGAAACGAGAAGAGCGTAACAAAGAGATATGGAAATTGTTTAATAGAGCACCTTCTTATATGCGCTTCATACAAAAGGCGCACATAAGGTACCCCAAGGCTTTTTGGCTAGTGCCTCGAAGAGCTTATAGTTCTTCAAATAGGAATGACCTTACATTATTAAATTAAATACAAGGATAAATGCAAGGTAATTAACTTTCACAAATGCCAATATTTTGTGAATTATCGCCATTCCCAAAGCGGCAAAAAGAGCAATGTTCTGTTCACACCTAAAACTCCTTTTATCTCTGGCCTAAAGTTTCTCAGAGATACTCAGGTACACGCAATCAATGCAAGAGAACATATAAACATCAACAACAGCATTACCTGCAGTAGACCCAACTTTTTGTAAGACGCCTGAGTATGATGATACATTGACAGAACTTTGAGGTTGGGAAATGTAGTTTAGCAACAGCCTATGAACAACCATGGCAACAAGAGAAGCTTCCTGAAAATAAGAGGGCAAGGTTTCTCTGAACCATGTAAGTGAGATGCTCACTTGATCGTAAAAAAGATAACGTGCAAGGAGCAAATTTGGTCATTACCTGTACCATAACAGCATTGGTAAATGGATGAACATCTTTAGGCCTTGGAGATGGCTCAGACAGAAGCTGAGTGGACATGGCGACCATCATGAAATTAAGCAATTCATATTGAAGCCGGTATGAGTGAGGACTAGCATTGCAAAAAAAAAAAAAAAGTAGCATCAGGAGAGCCATCAAAATGCATCTCATGGATGTGAATTGTTTTTTTAGAAGTACTAGAGTACCTTGCCTCAACTTTGCAAATAAAGTTAAGCACGCTGTGTATGACAAAATTTTCAACACTTTGATCTGCAATTTAGGGAAGTATTCAGTTAAGCCTGTGACAATTCTTTCCACGAACATAAGAAATGATGCTCTTGAATAAACCGCAACGACCGATTCTGGGATCAAGACTAAAATCAATATTTAATACTACCTTGATTTCCCCTTGTTATGATTTTCCAATAATTAGAAAGGACATAATTTAAATATATACACCAAGTTAGTTTCAGTTCACCATTGCAAATTTACAGGTATAGGCACAACATGTACTCCTACGCTACATAACTTGACAACTATGTACTCCATATATCTTTGGGCGTAGTGACTGGAAGATATTCACTAAAACATATGTAGTCTATAGGACATTTATAGATCTGACACATCACTGAAGTCAATAACTATACCTTTTGAAAATCCGCTTGGTACAACCTCGTTATCATCCAAAGCAAGGTACAAGTCTTCAAAGTTATCTGTCTGGCTATTTTCTATAGCATATTTCAAAAATACAGATGACAAGTACGTTGCGTTCAAAGCTTTTGCAAAAGCAATGGATGAAACATCAGAAACTGAAGTGCAATCTTGCAAACAACATGCAAAGTGGATCAAGAGCTTCACCAGATGCCTTGTATACTGGTTGTTTTGTACTGCAAAAGGGAGCATACAAAAATGCAGTCTCAGTTTCAGCTCTAAACTCTCCATACCCTTAAACATCGGGGTTTAAAAACATCAAACCAGGCATCATAGGAAACAATGCATATGGCAGAAAATAGGAATAATATGGCACAACTTGAACCCTAGCGAAGAACAAATCAATTGAGCTTATTCTATTATGCCGCTTACACAATGAAATCTGTAACAGTGAATACACCACCAAAACACAGCTTAATATCATCAATTGATGCAGGAGCATTGAGTTAGAATGACCAGAGCATTCATTGACATTGTTTTAATGATGCAAGAGCTACTCCGCTGCATATTGATACATCATCAACTCTCGCTTTTTTAACAATACCATGTGCAGATATATTGATACATCATCACCTTAAGGCTCCCAATACCATGTGCTGATATTTCACTTTGTGAGATGTTGGAGGCCGCAGGATTTGGCTCTGATACCATGATAAATGAACCATCAACCAGAACCTTAAGGTGACAGTTGAGGCTCAACTATTATATTTATATTCTATTAAAGTTATAAGAGCTCTAGATGATCAAATTATAATTTGTAATGGTGAATACACAAGCAAAACACATACCTATAATATCATCAACTCTCGATGCAACTTTCACATGGTGCTAATATTCCACTAACTCTTATACCATGTCAAGAAACCGTCTCAACCAAAAACTTAAGCTGATACTCTAACAATAATATCATCAACTCGCTTTTCCTAACTATAATATCATCAATTCTCGCTTTTCGGGGGACATTCAAATGCGCGTATTTCATATCAAAGATTAAACACACAATTTACCAGAAATTGATCTCAATCAAACACAAATTCGTCAAAATGATGAAGAAAAATATGAATAATTAATCCAGAAAAACAAGAATTCAAACCTAGGGATTCGCAAGCTTGAAGAACACGATGAGGAGGCCATTGATGTTGATCGAGAGGAACGTCGAGCAATTTCTGCCAAAATTCTGACGTTAATGGAATCGTCTTTTCGCCGACGAACGCGGTTATGAGAGACTCGTCCGAGTCGTCAAGTGAGTGACTCGGTTTCTGCGGCGTAGAAGGGGCGCCACCCATTGATGTGACTCGTCCGAGTCGAGTGTCGGTAACCGATTTGACTCAGTTGGGTTGGTGGTAAGTCAATGCCAGCTCGGTCGCGGATTTCGCAAGGTTTCGCGGGTTTTGGTGGAACAAACCACGTTTAATAAATACTTTCTCCATTTAACTCTACTCTACCACTTTCATTTTTGCACACTATTCATGAGTCGGCATCTAATTGCAATTTTCTCTCAATATATAAGTGACAATATATTCATGTGTGATCTTGTTTGAATCGTCTTTACGAGTACATTATTAATATCCAATTTTTATAATTTTTGCAAACTCGTAGCTAACGATATTTACCGCGTAAAACACGTCTCGGCAAACGTGAAAAAATTATTTGGTAGAGTGGAGTTGAATGGAGAAAGTATAAGTCATTTATTTAATAATTTGTTTTATTTGATTATTAGTTCTTTTAAGGAGCTTATTTAATCTATATATAATAATAAAAAGACAAACTAACCACCTATCTAAATGCCACATCAACATTTTCACCTATTTACACAACTCACCTCCACATCACCAAGTCATTTATTTACAAAAAAAAATAAACAATATAAAGAAAAAAAAGCACCACATTACACATTTAATTACATCATTCCCTCATTAAAAGACTTTTAGCATGTCACATAATTATTTGTTATCTTTTTTTTTGAAGTAAAAGTTTAAGCATTTTGTAGTATTAAGCATTCAATTTTGTCTTTTTAACTTTAAAATAAATTAAACTACTTAAACAACAATTAAACATCAAAGTAAATTCTAAATTTTAATTTTAGGATTGTAATGCTAAAATAAATTATCTCGCAAAAACTAATCAAGTTACATCACTATAGTTTTTAGTCCGTTTGTAATTGTTATCCTCTCTTACTAGCGTGAGACCTATGAAAACTTTTGCGGGCATGTAAATTAAGCATAAAAATAACCTTTTACTCATATAACGTACTTTATGTATAATTGTACCCGTTAATTTCAATGAATTGGTTATTATGTATAACAAGATGAGCAAAAAAAATAAAAAAAATATTTTATTCATATAACGTACTTTAATATTATATGACGTAATATGACGTAATAAGTTTAAATATCAATTATCCTTACAAAAAACAAAAAATATATTGCAATGAAAAAACAAAATTAACTCAAAACAAAAATCATGGCCTATGATGATATTTATTTGAAATTGACATGGTTAATGATGAAAATATATGAGGTTAATGATGAATATATATGAGAAACATATTAAAAGTAAAAAATATTGGTCAATGATGAAAATGAGCAATTGATCTAACAACTATTCAATTAATAAAGTTAATTTTATGTCACAGTTCTCAATTCAATGTCAAGTTAAGTAATGACATATTATTTTCATTAAGTATTACGTCTATTTATCCATTTAATATAATATCTTAATATATCTTAATAAAAAATAAAAAATGTTGTTATTTTTCTCACCAAACTACATGAATTATAAATCAGGTGAAATATCTTATGTGTTCATGTTAACAACACAAGACTACAAAAACATCAACATGTTTCATATTAACGAGGTTACAATTATGCGTAAACTTAACAATTAATCTCAAAAGCACCCGTGATTTTCAAATCACCACGTCAATGTAATTAATAGAGGAAAATATACCGACCAAAATACACGACATATTCACCAACGGTTACATACTTACACGAGTGAGTTTATGCGCGATCTAATTGAATTTATAACGATTTATGGCGGGAAAACGATCACCCAAAGTTATCAAAACTACTGTCTACTACGGTACAAATTTGTTATGCGTCTACTCTTAAATCTCAATATAACCAGACAGTCAACTCCGATAAATGATAAATGTTATTTTTACGATTTTACACTCCTAAGTGTCAATCAATAACATAATAACTTCAGTTGTTCGTGGCTTCACTCTTCATTCCACCTCGAGTCATAACATATGACACTATCTCAATACGAATCCTTTCTTCATAACCGTATCAACATTCATTTATCCGCTCCTTCTGATGATTTGAGTTATCATACTATAATATGGTTTTCCAAACTGAAGTTATATACTATATTTAATATATCTACACTTTTTATTTGGATAATTATACATGCGTAACAGATTTAAAACAACTTATACACCCAATTAGTAATCAACATTGATACGAGCCTTCACCATGGATGGATTCTTATAGTTTGCATTTACAACATTTTTTGTGAAACACAAAACTAGCTTAAGAAAAAATATGAGTCTCATCTTAAACATGTCAAAAATCGATTAAAGTAAAATGTCTAGATATTAACAAAAAACTTATCCGTAATTCTCGTTTATTAGTACTAATGAACGAACATTTTATAAAAAAAATGAACCGTCTCCGGTGTGAGATCGAGTTATTCAAAAAATTGTGAAAACTTATCTTTAATCTATAGAAATGAGATGTTATTTGAGTAATTTAACCCGTTTTACACTTAAGACGGACGAGACACTAGTCAATAAACGGACTTTTTTTCCGTTGAAAGACGGTTTCGTCCCATAACTTGTGGTTGAAAAATAAACAGTACGTGTCAGCTTAGGGTGAAGTGTCCCAACTACCCACCTTTCAACACTTGAACTCACCACTCTCTTTCTCTCTCGCTCCACCGTACGCGCCGCCATGAACGGCGGTGCCACCGCCACCGAAACGGCGTCGTCCGCCGTCAAATCCGTCTTATACAAACCCTTACATGACCTAACCGAAGACGATATTTCTCAACTCACTCGCGAAGATTGCCGTCGTTTTCTCAAAGAAAAAGGTATAACTAATTCTCTTCATTTCCGCCATTAATGGAGCTTCGTGCTTTAATTGAGTTTATGAAAATTAATTAATTGTGATTTTTGTAATTATTGTTGTTGTTATTGTTGTGTATAGGTATGAGACGACCTTCGTGGAACAAATCTCAAGCGATTCAACAAGTTATTTCGCTTAAATCGTTGCTTGATCCTTCTCCAGCTTTTACCGCCGTTAAAACCGCTAATTATGCTTTTACTGTGAGTGATTCATGTGTTAAGCAGTGTTTTTTTGCTGTTTATTTATAATGCTGGTTATATATATGTTTAGATTGTTGCTTCATGCTTGATCCTTCTCCAGCTTTCGCCGCTGTTAAAACCGCTAATTATGCTCTTACTGTGAGTGATTAATGTGTTACACAATGTTTTTTTTGCTGTTTATTTACTTTGTTTAAATTGCTGATATGTTTAAATCGTTGCTTGATCTGTCATTTTCTTTCGTCGCTATGAAAACCGCTAATTATGCTGTTACTGTGAGTGATTAATGTGTTACGCAGTGTTTTTTTGTTGTTGTTTATTTACTTCATTTAAGTAGCTGGTTATATATATGTTTAAATCGTTGCTAATTTGCTTTCGTCGCTATCAAAACCGCTAATTATGCCATTACTGTGAGGGATTAATGTGTTACGGAGTGTGTTATTGTTGTTTATTTTAAATGCTGGTTATATATATGTTAAATCGTTGCTTGATCCTTATATATTTCGTCGCCATCTCTTGTTTTCGTCGCCATCAAAACCGCTAATTATGCTTTTATTGCGAGTGAATAATGTGTTACTGCAGTGTGTTTGTTGTTGTTTATTTATTTTATTTAAAATGCTGGTTATATATATATGCTTAAATTGTTGCTTGATCGTTCATTTGCTTTCACCGCTAATTATGCTGTTACCGTGAGTGATTAATGTGTTACACATTGTGTTTGTTGTTGTTTATTTAGTTGATTTAAAAGGCTAATTATATATATGTTTAAATCGTTGCTTGATCCTTCTCTTGCTTTCGTCGCTATCAAAACCGCTGATTATGCTCTTACTTTGAGTGATGAATGTGTTACAAAGTGTGTTTGTTGTTTATTTACTGTATTTAAAATGCTTGTTATATATATGTGTTTAAATCCTTGCTTGATGCTTCTCTCGTTTTCGTCACTATCAAAACCGCTAATTATGCTCTTACTGTGAGTGATTAACATGTTATACAGTGCGTTTGTTGTTTATTTTTTTTATTTACAATGCTGGTCATGTATATGCTTATGGTTTTGTAGTTTGCCTGTTAATTGATGAGTAGTGAGAACTAGAGTAGTTTCGGATTTTCTAGGGTTGAATCATTAGTGCTCTTGTTAAGGTCCGGCTGCTTTTCAAGCTTACCGAGCTTAGTAGGCTTGTAAAGAGCTCAACTAGTTTGGGAAGTAGTCTAACAAGTTTTGTGAATAACTCAACTAGTCTGTGAAGATTGAAGAAGCTCATTAAGTGTGTTAAACAATTTAAATAACTGAAAGAATCGAGAGAAGCTGTTAGGTTGGTCTAGTTTAAAGTTACTCCAATATTAACATTTAATATCATTTTTGTTTTCTCGATCAGTTTGACATAGGGAATTTACGGGAATTATGTATCTAGCTTGAGAAGAATTCAAGTGTAGCTGATGCTTAATTTGATTGTGTTGGCGTTATTTTAATGTTTAATGGATACTTTATACACAAATTCTCATTGAAGACGGGATATATCCTTTTTCAATGAAGACGGATCACATTCCCTCTCATTAGCAGGCAAGTGGGAGGGCAAATGGAGATCCATTTAATAGTACTTTATATGGGCAGGATATGAACAATTATTTTATATTCATCTGAGCATTTATGGGCTTAGATTGTGGTAGTTTGGTTTCACTTCTGTATTTACACAATAATGAAGCAAAAACCTATCCACAAGAAGGGTATATTTTGAACTTTACATGCGATTTGTAGGTGAATTCTAATTCATCTTGCACGGTAAAGGATCTAAGTCCAGCTGAAGTAGAAGAGTCAGTGACAGAGTTGGGGGAGGACAGACGTCCGAATTATCCTAAAGGGCCAGAAGGTTTGGATTTTTTTAGCAAAGGGGAGTGTCGTGCTGATGACACCCAACACGATCCTGGCAGGTTTTTGTCATTTATATTTGTGCATGCTATATTATTCGCGTGTTTGTAGTGCTATAGATATTGGGGCTTGTTACTTTCATTGGGGGTAGTGGGTGGGGGCTTCTTATTTGTGCATGCTATATTATGTAGTGCTATTTATCATCCCTTGTTTGGAGAGAGAATTTGAAGGGAAAAGCGGAGGCGTGTAGGGTAGGGAAATTGGCCGGGAAATGGAGGGGGCCAATTTCCCTTGTAAGGAAAGCATTAACATTACATCTCCCTCTATCTGTCCCCTTACTCTGGACTTGCATTGTGTACTGACTTCTTACTTTTTCTTTCGGGAGGAACTGACTCTTTACTTTTTTTTGTCATTGTTTTCTTTGTAGATGCCAAAATGCACCCGATTTACAAGTTGATCAAATAACAATTTTCTATAGTGGCAAGGTCAATGTTAGTGACGGAGTCCCCGTTGATAAGGTAAAAAAATGACAGGATGTGGAAATCAATGACACATCGTTGTTATTCATGCTTAATTTGTTTTCTATCTAATATTGTTGTTTCAGCAGGCACGTTCGATAATGCATCTGGCAGCTAGCCCTGTTCAGTTTTGTCAAGATGAGCCTAGTGACGAGCCAAGTGACGAGAACCTGCCAAATGTGAACACTCCATTTCAACAACCTGATTCAAATGTTAAACTTAATTTGGCTCCTCCAGGTGCACCAAGTTTCCAGTCCATGCTAGCAGGTAGTATTGACCCTGCAATAATTTGCTCCTTAATCTTCAAGTTTAAGCGACAAATATAAAATATGACACAATGATCGATCTGTTCAATTCCCTGCATTTGAAACCAATAATTCACAAAAAGAGACGAATTTGACCAATAAGCACTGGGATTGAATTTGTTACTGGCAAAGTTAAAGCATTTATCTTTTTCTTACTCCTCCCAAATGGAATCACTTGAATGTATTAAAAATGTGCTCAGTCAGATCCCTCTTTCTCGTTTGGGGAAATGCTTCATTAATTCTAGGACATTAGCAACAACAACATCATTAAAGCCTTCATGCTATTTGTTCAATTATTTATGTTCTAGTATACTCCTAGAAATTTTAACATATCTACAGTATCCTACTATCCCACTAAATGACTGGCTTTTCATACATTCTGATGATTAGAATCATCTTTTCCGTCGTTACATATATTTCTATGCCAACTTAGTAATGCCTCTTTTCTATTGCATGTCAGATGTTGAAGGCCAGACAAACAGACAGGTCTCTTTGCAGAGATACTTTGACAAGAGAAAAGATAGGTATCTTGTTTGACCTGATTCTTTTCACTTTCTTATGCAAATCGTATCTATTTGTGAGGAGTACATTTTTCTTTGATTTCGAAATTTTAGGGGAAAATTCAAGATGAAGAAGAAGATTGGAACTTCTTCTAGCCTGAACATGTACTTGAACAATCATCTGATGTCACCAATTATTAGTAGACAGAGTTCGGAGGGAAATAGTAGTGCTACAAGCCAACTTGGGGTTCCACCTACAAGTTTTGAGACGAAGCAAAATCATATGAAGAATTTCGGTCTTTCTGTTGATTTGAATGACAAAGGTTAGGGACTTTTATGCTTGTGTTAATACGGTATTTGTACATGCAAATTTTTAAGTAAGGGGTAATGATGATATTCCGTTGCTAAATCTTAAAGATGACCAGTAATCAAATGGGGATAATATAAACAGGATGGGGTAGCGACTTTTATGCTTGTGCAATCTGAATTATTTGCTCCCCTACCGCGTCGCTTTAGACATCCTGCACATCTTTTCATTCATGATTCTTTAGCTGAATAAGAAGTTTTAATGAAAGAATTGACCTTAACACGTTAGGAGCTCAAAGAAAGGGACGATCTACGGGAACGATTTATCTATTTGAAAGAGTCGAGGCCCTGTTTTTGTTTGTATGCATGCCTGCATGGTGTTAAATTGAGATCAGTCGTGACTCCAGTAATATTCAATGATTGATGATGTGGCTATGACATGACGGCAAGAGGAAATATCAATAATGAACCTTGCTTTGTTTTTGGTCATATCAGCCATGGATCAGCCATGGTATTGTGTATTGGCTCATTAGCAATACATACCTTATAGCTCAAGGTTATCCATTATATTCTCAATTAGTAAGAAGGATCTCTATAAAATAGTTGATATTCGACCGACACACTTCATATATTGGCATTATAAGCTGTTGGTTTTTACAACCGACACACTTGCTGCAGGATTATCAATTCTATGCAAAATATCAAGTACAAGTTCTATGCTGTCTCTGTTGGCTGAATATCGCTAGTTGAAAATCCTCATTTGTCTATATGTTGCGTATTTTGCTAGTATTTAATAACACGGCTCTGTGGCAGTTGCCATACATCTGTCAAATTTCCAAGATAAGGACATAATATTGGCTAGGCATGCCATCAGTATAGCGACTGATGGACCATGTCTCTGTATCTTGCTATTTTTTTCCCTCTACATTGGAATATGCAGGCCTTTTATTTCTCCTTTGTATTTACATTGTCTGATGCACACTTTTTATTTGGCTGCAGCTTAACTATTGCTAAGGTCATGTGGCCCATGGGAATGTGAGAACTGCTCATTACGGTTATAATAAATATATAATAATCCATCTATTGAGGCTTCAACGTGTGGTACTACTACTAACTAGGCTGCTTTGGAGTTCCGGTGAGTATGCTTGTGTCAATGGTTTAGGTTGTGATGCGTTAGTTAAATTTTGTATATTCAAGTCCATGTTTAGAGATGTAAGATATGCAAAGCCTCTCGAAGGGTTTGGCTGAATGCTAATGTAATAATCATTTTGCTGTATGCAAGGTTCTGTAGATTAGTTTATTGTCCCTCTTGTATTGAGCATGACCAATGTATGTATGAACATTGAACACAGTCCCCCAAATGAGTAGCTCTTTGCTCACTGTACTTGACGACCGCTTGCCTTCTTAGATGTGCCACGTAACTTATTTGCTATATGCACTAATAACGTTGCAGAATTACAATGCGGAAAATCCGTAAGACAATCTTGAGCATATCAGTTTGCAATTTTGCACTTGGCACTCCGTGGTACATGAGCATAACTTTGCCTCAAGAGTCAAGGTTGTAACTCGGTAATCCTAATACGTCTCGTAGTAATGAGAAGAGACCCTATTGGTGTCCAATGATTCAAAACTATTTTACAAGCAATTATTCCTATTGGTGTCTAATGATTCACAACTATTTTACAAGCAATTATTATGAAATCGACAATGAATAGGTTACAGATAAATTGTCAAGAGTGGAGACTAGTGATGCATGTCGGTTTTCAACGGCATTGTCAATGGCTACAATGCCTATTTGAGTGTCAAGTTACATGTTCCTAATCAATGAACAAGAGGTACTTCAATAACGTTACAAATATTATTGCAAACATCATCTCTATACTACATAATCAAAGAAAATGAGGACATACAATAACATGTACGGAGTAATTATTATTGCAAAAATGTGTCGAGTACATGAGTCAGTTCCATCAACTAACCACTACATCGCTAAGTTACTATCAATTAGGATGGTGAGTAATCCGAGTATTAATACTTAATTAGTAATCACTTGGTTGTATGTATACAACGGCCACATGCAAAACTGCTATAGCAAATAGGAAAGCTGGCCCTAAGATGCCTCAAACGCACGATCAGTAGCGCGTTGTGAGCTAAGCTAGCACAATTCATAAACCTGCCAACAAGAACTCTCTCGTGAATTCTTTGCCAAATAAATCATTTTAGGGACGGCAGAATTATTTTACTGACTTAGCTATTCCCGCTCTTTACCCTGCCAGGCTACCAGTGGTCAACCAAAAAGGCTCATGCATCAGCTAGCTTCAAACGAGGAACAATGTTCATGGATTGCAGTTCCTGCATTAGAACAAGTATATATCATGTTTGCTATAAAAATTTAAGAATAACGTTGATATAGCCTTGATGCCTACAAAAGAGTTCTAATGAGGGATGTGTAAAGAGTGAAGAGAATTAAACTTATTAAAATTTACATCTTCAAGAGAATTTTTAAGCATGAGAATTTAAGCTTTGAGTGTGTCTTCTAGGTTCCAGCACCCAAATTACACAAGAACTCTTGACAAATACAGTAGTTGTTACCAATAGTTATAAATATTTTACCTGAAAGAGGAGCTTGCATGCGTATGGCAATTTCATGGTCGATATGTTATCACCATTCTTACAAGAACTGCATATGCCAGCCTTCAACTTGTGGTTGTAGTACCCCAACAGTCCACAGAGTCTACAAACCTGCACACAACAATGCGTCTCATTTCAGAGATATTTGTCGAGAAGGACCATCCAAGAAGATGTCAGTATAACATATTTGTGCCTCAAGATAGATAAATAACCAAAAAGAGACTATAATTAAGAGACTATGGGATTTTGAAATAGCTATAGCTTAGTGAAATCATAAATACGGGTTATCCATTATAATAAACATATCATAAGTAATGCATAATTACACCAACAGAAAATGTAAGTTTGAAGTTTGAATATCAATCTAGATTTGAGACGTACGTAAATCATTGGATTAATCATCTAGCTGCTAGTTGGAAAAAGTAAACTTAGCACTTACGCAGTGTTGTCCGGGTTTAATTCACCCATATATTAGGCGTGTGAATCTACTTCTGCAAGGCTTGGATACAAAAAAGCCTTAAATCTATTCTAAACCCGAATTTGTAGATACGAATTCAAGATTATGAATTGTCTATTCCTATCTTTTTATATTTATTTCCCACAAGAATAGAAATGGTGCTTTGAATGGAATAATTAAAATACAAGAAAAAGTAGCGGGAAGCAGGGAACATATACTATCCGAGGGATGTAAATAATGTGATGCAATGCAAGAAAAAAATTGTTACACAAGAGAAACTTCTACTTCTAAAGAATAAAAACTGCAACATTTGTTGGCAATACATAAGTAAATTATAAAATACAGAGTTCTATATAAATTGCATAACAAATCAAATTGAAAAGAGTATAAAATTCAGAATTTAGATTAAGAAATTAAGATGTGGAGCTTCCATAAGATGAAGACATGATTAAAACACAAGGTTGTAATCCAAAGTGAACATAGGAGTTGTTTGCACACATATAGGGACCCACAATCAAGAAGGTACGATGAATAGGGCGAAGGGTAACAGAAAATTACCTGAACTGTAAAAGGATCACTAGAAATCATCAAACGTTCATACATCAAATTACTAGTGCCATAAGCAATCAAACAATCACGCTCCATTTCGCCAACTCTTAGTCCTGCGCATGTAACATGTGTTAGAGAAACTCCTAATATGAAAAGTTTACACAGCTCAGTGACAGATCAATACCTCCATTTTTACTCTTTCCTTCAGTAGGCTGCCTAGTTAGTCCGCTACGGGGACCGAAACCTCTTGCATGCATTTTATCCAGAACCTATGTGCAACATAAAAATTGGAGTTTTTCACAGACAGTCTTTTACGAAGGCATTTGTCTCAAAGAATAATTCATACAAGGTTAATCAACATTATTTGACCACAGAAGTCAAATCAAACGATACAAGCGGGAAGGAGGGAGTAGATGTTAAGGGACAAGATGCTCCATGAAAGATCCACATGAACTGTTCAGAACAGACCCACTTTGTGAATTAATCAAATATAGCAACTATCACCAGCTTTCAAGACTACTATGAATTTGACCGCATTTTTCGGCAATATTGGCCGCATTTAATATGATTAAGCTGTGACAGCCGACATCGTGACCTTGACCGAAACCGACAATTGGTACTCTGTGAAGACAATTATTACTAGGAAAACATATCAAATCCAAAGAAACATAACACGAAAAAATACTAGTGCATTGGGAGTGAGGTCAGAAAAATCTTTAAGAATCGGCAATTTATAGGAAGTTGACCCTTTGTCTACCGCGAAGGACGCGTCCTTTTGTATCACCCAAAAGGGTAGAAGATCTCACCATATGTTTCAATTTCTGGTAGTAAATTGGTCCCATGAATACATATGCTTGCAGTGGACAGCCAGTGATGCCTGAAGCAAAAGTGGATAGATTAGGCCTTCTTTCAAACAACTAGCCGTGACCAAAACCACATTTTTAAGCACTACCACAAAGAGGGGTACAACACTGCCAAACATATAATCACAGTAATTGATCAATCAAAAACAGCCAAGTCAAATAAACATGAACATGAGGAATTCAAAATGGTTCTTAAACTATGATGCGATTTTGTTTTTCCATTTTCAAAGGAGTCAAAGGCTATATATTCTTAATGTTATTGTCTTAAAGTGACTACATACAGAAAGATGAAAATTTCCCTCTGGTGAAAGGAATTAAACATATGGTTTACCATGATATATTTGCACATCATCTCATCTTTTTTTAAGATGCCTACAGCAGAGTAAAAGTCATATACTCAGGGTATGTTTCACCTCAGACTCCACTTTTTTCACTTTACTTGAAAAAATGCTGGTTAAAAAAAAAGAACAAAATATATATAGCACATGGGATCCATTAATTGGATATATTCCTTTAACAAGACCCCACAAGAGTCTTAAGTTGAGTCTTGGATATATTCATTAATTGGATATATTTCCAAGACTCAACTTAAGACTTCCTCAAGACTTGGGTAGATTATTGGGAGTCTTGAATGAGTCTTGTCTCAAGACTCACCAGTAATCTTACCCTCAACTACTATTTCAGCCAATGGTTTGAGATGCATTGTTTTAACAAAAGTAGCTCCCATTAATATTTGACCATAAGAAATTTAGTTTGAAAACTTGGTCAAAGCTGGCGTCATTAAGGATTTAAGACAATTAAAGTAAAATTGGACAAAATAGTACGGATAAAGGATTTGTTGATTTGCTAATGGATAATAAGCACCCTAGAAAACATATTTCCATATCACTTTCCATGTTTTTATCCAAAAAGAATGGGGAATCCGATGAAGGCATTGGCTCAGAAGATCAAAGAAGGTTAACGGAAGTGGAACTGTGGAAGAGTGCGACATGGACCACATGATAATTTTAGTGGTCACAACAAATCACACATAAAAATCGATAACTTGGTTTCTATTATTCCAATTCTAATATAGTGACAATCTGAAAGTGAGGGTAGAAGCAACAAAAAATGATTTGACTGTGATAATACAAAGGGAAAACCAATTATCTCTTTTTTTATGCTGCAAAACGAAAAGGGAAAATGGAAGACCTGAATAGAGTAGATCCTTTCCATTGTAGCTGAATCCATGCTTCACTAAGCTTTCACTATAATAAGGAAACAAAATGTCTTAGAAACACAGCACGTTAGATAACTTGTTCTTGCATCCAAGAAGCATAATATATACCTTATAACTTCAACTCTGTCAGCATGACCACTTGGCTCCCCAAAGGCACTTCCATAATGAAAACGACCGCATGAAACTCCAGCTTTACCTCCCAGAAGCTCTATCATCTTACCTACAGTCATTCGACTACAAACGACGACACGTCAAAGACTGTGTGTGTGTGCGCGCGCGCGCCCGTGCGCACCACCTGATAGACCCAAACAAAGAAAGGCAATTTCTGCAAACATCACTATGAAGTCACTTCTAAAATGTCAATACTACATCCATCCTCAATTAGTTTCCTTATTTGACTTTGTTGGTCAAAAGAATACTACTCAAATGTTACGGACAATTAAATTCTTCAAATACATGTTGGGATACAATGAAAGATTTGTCATTTTGATTTTTGAAATAACAAATTCCATATTATATACTGTGAAAAAATAGACAACATCGATGTCATATGACCACCAAAGTCAAATAAGGACAATATAAATGAGATGCAAGGGGTAACATTTAGGAATCATTTTTCAATTTAACCTGTCAAAGAGTCACAAAATCAGCAGTGGTATGCTCAGTGATATTGTCAGTTAACTGTAGATGGGCTTGGACTCGCCATGTTATTAGTCATGTGTACAGTTTTCTTTTGGGTTTCAAATGAGAGCACTTTGTCGCAGATGAGAATCGAACCCCCAATATCATGGTTGGGGTAAAAGAGCTTTAACCACTTGAGCTAACTCTTGTTCTCAATAGTCACGTGTACAGTGTAATGACAGTTTTGCAGGTGAAATTTGTGCGCCTCTATTTCTTAAGCTGCATCGAACCAACATAGTCAGGGGAGAAATAAAGTCATTCAAAGAGCTCAAACGAAATCACTGGACTGAAATTGCATGTCCATAATGATGCCAGACAAATGACCGGTGGAAGAAGAGCCGGAGAAAGAGGAATGTGGAAGAGCTAAACTGCTAGAAATACAACATGATCCCACAGCAACCCTTTCTGTCTCATACCTTTCAGGCAAATTACCATCCATCCAGACTATACAAGATCAATTCCTATACATCTTACATAGCTTGGATTTCCATTCGGGATATTTGTGGAAGAGAGCCTTCTATCATAGAATCCGAATCTACCACTTCTGTGGACAATACAGAAGCATATAGCACACAGGTCCAGATCTCAATTGCGTGGTTCAGAGTTCAGCCGGCTTGACCTCAAGCCAAATTGTCTAAACTAGAACAGAATTCAATGGCAGGCTAGGTTGCTAACAATCACTTTATATTTCAATGGTAGACTACGCCACATATCATTCTATAAACTCGAACTTGTTCCAGAAACAAGTAAAACAGGCCTGGACACCATAAACAAGAAGAGTGCCTAACTATAAGCATAAACAGGACAAACTAATTCATTGATGTATCACCTTCTTCTCCTACATATGGGCGATAGCCAGAAAAGCTGCTACTGAAAAAGACTCATTGATTGGTATTCTCGTCCCCGCTACTTCTTTACACAAAATACAAAAGAACAAAGAAACTAAGAACTTGCAGTAAATTTCGGTTAAGTAAATTTACCTTGGAAAACCATGAGGATTCATAATCAAATCAGGGCAGATGCCACGTTCTGAAAATACAAAGTCCTCCTGCTGTACAATTGTACCACATACACCTTTCTGCCCATGTCTACTACTGAACTTATCGCCCACCTGCGTTAAATACTCGGTCAATATTCCATAACTGACAAACTTCACAGGTATATAAGGAATATGCAACTACCTCTGGTCGGCGAGTTTGGCGAATAATTAAGTTGATGCACATATTGGCATTCTTGTCAGAGAAAAGTGCCACTCTATCAACAACTGCCGTGTCTCCATCAAACCCCCCATGTTTCAAAGCGGCTGCCCTATATTGGCTAAACAATGCATACAAGTTACTCCAGAGTGAAGACGACTAATATAATTCGGCAAAAGAACAGCAGTTCTGCTACAGTAAAGAGGCAGTTAATCGAAGCTATTCTTGGCGCAACTTTCATTTTGGGTAATTCAAAAACAACCCCTCCTTGTACACTGGGGTAAGACTGTGTACATTCAGGACCTTTAAAACTGTTCTATGTGGGAGCCTTTGGGGAACTAGGGAGGGGTCATAAATTCTAATTATCCATATGTTATCAAATAAAGTTTCTGGCACGTAACTACCTTAGACTAAGTTAAGCATATATATGCAAGTGCATAGTACAAAACAAAAACGAACAAATTCCGAAGAAAAACAGTAGCTTGCTGCCAAAGAAAGCTCCTCTTATATGATGTGCGGGCTAAGCACCAAATTATTAAATAACGTCTTTAGAATTTTATATAACCACCTATTTGAAGGTGCAGGCCCCCTGGTAACTGTTGGTATCTGTTTGTTGACTAAGGTGTCATCTTGTCGGATAATCTGTCCTGGGGCAGCAATACCATCGTCATCTAATGCCTAAACATGTAAAAAATTAACGAGGTGAGTAATAAAACAACAGCACCGAGATGGAAAAAAGGATAAATAAATGTACTATATACAGACAGATTATTTAATCATATCCTCAACCAATATTTCAAGACATAACCATATAACACATCCTCAGGCCTTAACCAATACAAACTGTGAATATGTAATAGCATAAACTTTCTAAATTTCATAATCATTTCAGATAAGATAAACGGAAAGATACAGATAACATTCAGAGGGATGAAGCTACACTGCTTGAGTTGCAGGGACAGAACATGAAATATACATTTCGTACCTGCATCTTTTCTGATAAAAATCCCTCTTTAGTAGGTTTCAATATTCTGTCAGCAATATTATTGTCATACCGCTGCATAACTGCATTTTTCCTAGCACGTTGAAAAAACACGTCAACTTTCATGTAAGACTGAACAACATATATAAATGTATTGTCAATTGCAGGCGGCTGAATAATACTTCTTCATCACTATACAACGGCCGAAACCTCGATCCAATGACGATTTGTTCATAACTATAGCATCCTCTATATCGTATCCACTGTAGCTCATTACAGCAACAGTTGCATTCTGACCAGCACCAAGCTTATCATATTTAACCTGAAAAATATATGAAAGATAGTAACCAAAAACGAACATCAGCCATTATGAGTATGGCCTTTTCTATTTTCCACCTTATCTAAGATACATTTACATAGGGTTGAGCAACTTCAGGTCCGGACCGGAAAAATGGACCGGACCGGACGATTTGATCTGGACCGAAACCGGACGGAATTCTTTTAGGCCCGGTCCTCAGTCCCCATTTTTGTAGGTTTTGGTCTTCGGTCCGGACCAAATAGACCGAATTTAATGTATTTTACGGATAATATTTATATTTTTATGAAGTTTTTGGGTAATTTACCTCCAAAAGACGATACAAATGCAATATTAACGACTATTTTAATCAAATGATAGTTTATTTATTTATCGGAGTTTATTTTCGCAGTACGTTTTTTACTCATTTCAGTACTTTTTACCCAATATTTTCCATTTGATACCCCTTACTCTCACTCTCACTAAAAAAAAGCAGAAATTATTTTTCCTTCTTTCTATTCCTAATCATTCAATTTTTCAAACCAAATTATTCAATAATTAATGAAAATTTAAACATAAAAGGACTACTTAATCTGTTAATGGCAAATCATTGAACAAATTGATTTTTTCCCCATAATTTTAGTAATTTGTTTTATTGATTTATATGGTTTTGGGTTTATTAGGGTTTGTGGTGGTTGGAGATGGTACGTTGGTGGTTGGCCGGCACAGTGAGGATGAGTGAAGACCGGCGGTGAGGGATGCGGCGGAAAGGGATGATAGTGAGGTTGTAGCGGCGGTGGGGGACAACGTAGGAGAATTTGGGGAGTTGGAAACGGATATGAAGGATGGTGGTTGATGTTTGTCAACTGGGTTGGTCGTGGGTGAACGGCGACGCGGTAGTTGTGGTGTTCATTAGAGGAGACGAGGGTTGTGCTAGGGTGGTAGGGGTGGCTCAGAAGAGGGGGTGGTGGTACGGTGGTTGTGGGTACTACGTGAATTTGGTGGGTTTTTTTCAAAAGTTTTCTATGAATGTAATACTAAGACCTTGATAAATGACAAGGGTAAAATTGTCAATAATGTACTAAGATGAGTAAAATGTGTACTGCGAAAATCAGGACCCTTATTTATTATGTTTAATTTTGTGAAATAAAATTTAATTAGGGTATACTTCTTATTAACAAATTATATTTTTCGGCCCTAAAAAGACCGGACCGGACCGAATATTTCGGAACCGGTCCGGTCTAAGACCGAAATTTTTAGGTCCGGTCTTCGGTCCACAAATTTTATGTTTTCGGTCTTCAGTCTGGTCGGTCTTGGACCGATTGATTTACATGGTGGTTTTGACATAATCAAAGTAAATTGTAAATGAAGGGTGTGGAGGATAAGGGGAGCAAACAAACCAGTTCGATTGTTTTCGTCGTGAGCAAAGGCCGCTGAGGATATACTAAGAGATACAGTAATGAATCCATCCGGTTCAGCTACAAAACCACAAAGAGTGACAAATTTCACATGCAGCTTCACACAAACACTTACAAGCAAGAGCTACAAAGACATGGTCTCATAAACACAGACAAGAGAAAGGAAGAAAAAAAGAGGGTCAAACACGACTTTTCCTTTAAATTATACATACAACTTTACTACATTTTGAGGTAAAAAAACATAAATGTTTTGCGGACACTCATAAAATTACCCTGAAGCGGCACTGCCACAAAGGGAAGGCTGATGTGCACAAGTGCACAACCCACACCTGACTTGAGACATAGATAGGTTACTTTCGATTAACCACACTAAAACATTTGTCAAATTTTATGCAAACTGAATGGTATTCTCTCCGTTCGGGTGAGTTGTTATCAAAATCAGAACACCCGAAAGCAAAAAAAAAAAAGTTAAATAGACCAATAAAATAAAGAAAGTATGTCGACTTGTAGACAGTAGCCCACTTATCCAATACTTGCCCAAAATAGAAATAGATAACAATTGAATAATACACCTCAAAATTGACATAGATAACAATTCACCGGGATGGAGGGAGTACTTGACTAGACCAATTGCTGCTTTTTTCCTATCAATTAAGAGATTTAAAGCTCTCCTCTAATTGACCCTACTATTAAAATTAATTAAAAGAATAACCCATAAACAAGAACGAATGATTGTAAAGGAATCTTAGTGTACATCACAATGGAACGGTGCCGTTATTTAATATATTTAGGGCTAGTTTGGAGTGGAGGGTTTGGTGAGAAAGAAATGTGAGGAAGAGCGAGATTTAAAATCCCTTGCTTGGTTAGCAATATTAGCAAATAGAGTAGAAGGAAATGAAGTGGAGGGAAACAGAGGGAAATTTTGGAGGGGAAATTCTTTTGCACCATTTCCCTCCAATTTTTGTATCCAAAAATGCCCATAATGTTCATAAGAAAACATGCAAAAGTGATTTGATATCTTTTTTTATATTGTTAGGAGATTTCGATTATGCTTGGGGGAGGGAATATGGAACCTCTGTTTTGCTCTTTATCTTATTTGCTAATTGAAGAAGGGATATCCCTATTTCCCTCCCTTCCTTTCCCACCAAATTTCCCAATCCAAACAAGCCCTAAATTACCAAAATGTTCATATAAAAACATAAGCCTTGAACTATCCCACACTTACTTTATTCCTCCTCAAAATAGTATCCACTCTTACAAAACTAGATGACATTAATGGTTCACTTACACAGGAAAAAGAGCAATGAGGCATTGATAAACATGGTAATAGAGTAAAATAATTCCGCAGCAAAAAGAACAAAACTGATTGGGCAAAAATGTGGAGAAGCAGCAGACCTGATTATACGCGATATTTCCCATGGCTTGCTTGCCCATAGCACACTGGAAGGACGGAAACCAAGATACAAATTACCAGGAGAATAAAGACAAAATTATGTGGCTTTTTAAACAAACCATGTAGGCTTATATTGTGCCCTCAACAGATTGATAAACAAAATGCATGCCTGGTATGTATTTCTGGGTGACTGATTGTGATGAGGAAAAGGAATTAAGCCAGCAATAACACCTAATATTGTGAAGGGTTCAATCTCAAAATGAGTGGTTTCTGATGTTGCTTCTTCCTCATACAAAGCAATCTAACAAACAAACATAAGTATGAGTCAGTTTATATCCCATAGAAGAACGGAAAATCATCCTTCAATAAAGGTAAGCCGTGACAAACCAACGCATTGTTTTCCTCGTTAACATCAAGATACTCTATTAGACCTTCCCGCAGGAAGCCATCAAAAGTACGCACTCCATCCTATTGAGAGAAGGATGATAAGATTAGCATATAATTCCAAACTTGCATGTCATATGGAACTTTAAATCTAACTCACCACCAACTCCTGCATATGATGTTGTTTGATCCTTGATACACCTTTGTCAGCAATTACAAGTGGACGGCAAACACGGCCTCCATCTGATGCTATATATACACAACGCTACGAGAATTATGCAAATGATTAGTTTGAGAGTTATTATTATCTGGAAAAGCTGTGAATTTCTAATTGAGGAAATATTAAACTACTTCACATTTTAGGGGGATAAAAATGGAACACCGTTTACATGATATACTCTTGCCCAAACTTATCTAGTCTCAACAACAAGATTAGTCAAAAATTGTGAGAGCATCAATAAGAGGAAAAACAATGTCATGGGAACACATGATAAAAGTAAAGAAAAAAAGTCAGAATAAATAAAGTGTGCCTAAAAAATAGGAACAATATAGAAACTATATCAAAGAGTTTATTAGGTATATCAGTATATCACTACTAATATCATGTAAGATTAACCTACTCAACCAGAACAAGCTAGGTATATTATCTAAAAGAGAAATATAACAGAAAGTTAAGCACCCTAATGTATAAGTAGCAGACTAGCAGGTCCTCTTTCATAGTAATAATATTTTTAAAATAACAAAAAAAAATACGATAAAAAGAGATACCAACCATTTACGACTTGGAAATCTGTTATATGCTGATTGCCTAGTTAATTGATTTATTACTTCGTATAATGTCAACATACTCGACCACAAGAAAATACATCTTTTCAATCAAATCAAACATGTGACTATCATTCAAAGAAATAAGTCTCGGAGAGGCAAAAGAGAAAAATATAGAGAGTGAAAACTCAGAGGGTGAAGGAATGTGGGGGTAAACTGGTAAAGGCGCGATAAGCTTGAGATGCAAAGGCTATAAGATTTTCTACTCGATCTAATACAATTTCATCTTAGCTTTAGAAGGTGTGAGGCAAAGTGTGTGCCTCATGCATGTGAGGTGTAGAGTTACTGTAAATAAATTTCTAATTTAGATCTTATATTGTGCAGCAATCCCCATTTTGGAATTGAAATAAGTTCAACATGGAGTAGTAAGATAAAAGCTAGGTACAATGAGGCAAAGGGAAAGGCAAAGGGAAAGAACTGAAAGAAAAAATTATGAATATTGGAGTCTTGTCCTTCGTTAGCCACGATTATACATAAGGCGCACCTAAGGTGTTCCGCTGTTCTAAGTATTGATTTAAGCTGACTGTCTGAGTTAGAAATGAGTTGAATGACCCCTTGTTAATGGGGAAAAAAACTAAGCAGTACAGGTATTCATGATAAGACTCAATGTCATACGTTTGACACTGACAAAAACTAGAAAAATAAAAATTGCAGGAATCTAAGTGCCAACGCCTACCTGTTTTTCGTTCACAAAAACACTAACAAACTCGCCAACTTTTCCTGCTCTCCGCAATCTTCTCAGAGCGAAGGCAAATTTCTGATCAGGAAATGAAAGCAAAATCAGTTTCTGCTTAAAAGATGAATTCTATCTAGTCATGCATAACAACAAATAACAAGAAGCTCTATTTACTTACATTTCGGGTATGCTAGGCATAACAATTTCAGTTACACTTTTGTGTTTAGGAGTTCAGACTTCAGAATGTTACGGGTTGGAGGAGAGGGATGGGACTCAGATTCTAACGCATTACATGGAGCAGAAAGCAAGAAACGAAAATTACTTAATCATTCTTACCTGGGGCCTTCTATGTTTCCCAAGAATGAGCCCATTAAATATCACAAGGAATGAATTATATGAGTGCAGTTCTTCAGGAGAAAGAAGCTCAAGGTTTTCCACTCCCAAGCAGTAACACTGTAATGAATAAAAGGAATAATATCTAAGACAATATATAAACTACTAAACAAAGATCATTGTGATAAATGATGGTAATGAGAAAATAAATTATCCCTCGAGCTCAAAGTACAACAACACAAAATGGCATCCTTAGTTAGTGATGGTGCAAGGCCCACTGCAGATATAGAGTCTTAAGGAACAAGGCTGAGGGAGCAAGGTGACGACCTTAAGGAAATGAGCCGCACTAATTCCTTTTTTGTATGTAAAGAGGGATAACACATTTAGTACAAATGCTACAGTAAGATACACAAGAATTCTCTTGGTATGCAACTATGCATTATAACTCAAATCCATTTCTAAACAAACAAATAAATAAATAAGATGCGTAAATTACACCACCTATTACTGCTGTGCTTTACGAGACATCTAACAACTAATCATGTACCGCCATGCAACAACGCCCACCAAAGATATACAACACTTTTTTTTGCAAGAAACGATATACAACACTTGTTCCTTTTTACTTTTGATAAATTTGAAAATATTTGATAACTTACAAAATAAAGAATAAGATATCAAAACTCAAATGAGAAAGCATATGTCATACCAAAGAAATTAATGGGCCTTCCTCTTCGTCAGTAGTAACATGAGTCATTAATGCCAAATTTTTTACTAATCCACAAGATTCACCTTCAGGTGTGTCGCATGGGCAGAGCATTCCCCACTATAAAAATGAGCATACATATCTTTATGTCAATAAAGTTGACAAATAGATTCACGTGCTCCAAATAAAAATTATGCAGTCCATGGTTCAAAATCTCGGCCAAGTTTTGTCGTATCAGCCGAGTTGTATCGGATTTTCTCTGCCGATACGAGATATCGCTCGAGAAATCGCCGTGATTCGTACGCGACAGCCGATTATACCAACAGCGAGCTTACGACCGACACCGAGATTTTGAACCATGATGTATTCTAGTTAGGAAGACCATAAACTGATACCTGACTAGGTTGCAAAGCTCTGGGTCCGCTAACTTTTCTAGACTTTTCGAATTGTGGTTGAATTTTTGTGAAGAATCCCAAGGCTTGAATGTAAGAAAGCCTCGCGAGTGCCTGCCACATTAGTGTAGCTCGACAAAAAGTCGGGACGGAAACCTGAGACGGAAAAATGAGAGAAGAAAAATTACCTGTGTCACGCCTTTCCTATCCACCCTGAACCTCTTGGCATACCAGTTGCCAGTTGAAATTGCTCTTTCTAAGCCCGCACTTATCGTATCAATAATTACATACTACACATAGGGGGGGAAAACAATCATTTAAAAAGCATATGAGGAATTCAGACCATATGCCAGTTAACACACAAAATACAACGAACTGATGAAAGCCAGATTTTTGCTCTAAAAGATATAAATAATTACATTTAGATGCTTGCACCATTTTTGCTCTAAAAGATATAAATAATTACATTTAGATGCTTGCACCAGAAAATTATGAATAAGCTACTCCCTGTGGCCATCTTTATCAGACGAGTGGACGCTTCTTCCAGGAACAGCATAATGAACATTTGCAAAACAAAAATATATATTTCTTCTAGCTTCTGGCCTCTGGGGATGCAAGTGAACCCCCTGCACCCCACCTAGATACACCAGTGACGCTTATGTAGTTACAGATTCAGGTTTTACAGTAATAATCTTTTGCTCCATTTTTGGACGGGTGATCAACAGGTTACTAAATCTGTCGCCAAAATATATTCACAATAATATTCTTTTGTTCCGTTTTTTCCATCAAGAAGCCCCTGCTTGTTTTAACCCAGGTATTTCTTCAATTACTGAGATGTATGCCCATAATGTGAACTATGTGAAGTATAGCAGTCATCTCAGTGTGTGTAACCATACTATCAATCATGACCTCGTGTAAAGGAATAAAAGAGCTAATCCCGCTCGACAAGTCCTTGGAATCAGTTTGGTCAAAGCTCGCATCGAATGTGGTTTGACCATGCCCGAGCCAAGCTTGACCAAACATGAGCCGATACAGAGCTCGGGAGCTTCCCTAGCGAAAATCATGTTTCTTTTTGTTAGAATCAACGAGAAAAGAGGCGAGTTCGAGTTCGAGTTCGAGGCTCAAATATGAGTCAATCTCAAGCTCAGAGCTCGAGGTGAGATCGGCTTCAAATAGTACACCCCTAATCATCCTGAATGAGAAAAGTATGAGCCAAGATCGAATTTTGATTGAAAGAGCTTGTACTCGGGCTCAAGTTTGTTTTTTAATTTACTAGCTGATTATCTTAACTGAGCTTGATATCGACGCGAGTTGGTCACGGATAGATGATACAACCATAGTACCATACTATTAATCGTGTACCCATTGGCAGCAAGTGGATTATGGAAGGGTAAGCTAAATTAAAATTCACAATTTCATATCCATTTGCATCTCCACGAGTCCACGGTCCATATCTCACCTAAATTCCTTGAAGTTTATATTAGTACATACATATTCATATTCATTTTATCTTGTGCAGTAAACGAGATAAATGGAGGCCATTGAATATTTTTGTCTTCAGAAATTTTTAAAAAAGAGAATACTGTATCTACCAATTTCATCACTTAAATCTAAACACGTCACAAGATGATTTCGTAGCACACAACCCGTTAGGGAAGATAGTAACAGAACTGATAATTAGTACATTCAGTACTCCTATATATATACTCAAATAATAAATAGGCGTAGTAGATGGGTTCATCCTAAAGAGAGATGTGCTTACTTGAGAGAAATCAAATCTACTAGAACGATTCTTGATTAAAATTGCATCCACCTTCTTTTTAACATCTGTGATCATTGTCTTAAATAGATCCTGCAATGTGAAGCATACCCTAATGTAGTTAACAGATTGATTTATAAGAACACACCAAATCATCTATTCGCTCAAAGAACCCTACCTCAAAAAGCAATGACAGTAGCTGGCCTGAGAGCTCAAACCGCTTGTTTCCAACATAATCCTAGCACATATATATCATGAACATAGCTCACGTGAAAAGATTTAACATGTAGTGACCATAGGTTGTCAAGCCACTTGAAAGAATATTCTTCCATATAAAGGCCCTGAAAACCCGAATTGCAATAGCTAGCTACTTTGTAAAGGCCTTCAGAAAGAGCAGATCAACTCACCTTGTCGTCTACTGCATCTTTATTTAAATGTGCCTCTAACATACGCCTCAACATTACGGCCGCATATATGCATTTGGCACGGAAGTTATTATTGCGTACCTATAGGACAAGGACCCACAAGGGGATATAAATCAAACAAATTTGTATTACGTCTAAGAAACAAAAAAAACCCTTAGAGAAAATAAGATTAGCAGAAATGCAAATTTTGAAGATGCAATTAATGCAACTAACCGGAACATGAGCAATAAATATATCACGAAGGACCATCAGCGCTCTATTTTCCTGCGCAAAAAAAAAACCTGTCAGGAAACAGAGGCAAGGTAGAAAATTCCCATGATTTGAAGTTAAAAGACATGCACCTTTTCAGCCCCAGAACCAGGATATTGTGGCTTTTTTACCTGGAAACAAAAGACCGTTCTAATTAGAATGTAAGAAGATCATTCATACTGTTATCCATGCCTGGGCCTGGAATTTATGCAGACATTCAAGAGAAATTAAGCAATTTCAAAACCAACTTTTATAAGCATAGGAAATATAAACCTTTACTATGAGAAACAATTACATAAAGCTAAGAAGTCAAAGTCCCATAATAGAATTCAAATTCCAGTTCTAAGGTTTTACAAAGCAGTCTGTTGGGGCATAAGGGGTCCAATGAGAGTTTCAAGGTGGTGGGCCGCGGGAATCGCCGGCACGAGGATGGTGCTCCGGCATCAGTGCCTGCATTGGTGTCAACAGAGAGGTGGTGCTGATGGATGAATTTTGGTGGTGGGTAAACGCAATATGGAAAGGGAATTGGATACCCTTGGGGGGTGGCGGAGTGGATTTGGGGGAAAGGGAGGTAAACCCATTAAGGAATATGGGTAAAGGGAATGAAAAATAAGAACAACCAAACAACCTCTTTCCTGAAAACCTTACACCAAACAGCCGCAAAAAACTGAAGGTCTAAGACTTTCTCCTATCTGCTGTTGCGCATAGTTTTATCATGGGGAAGCCTGGAGACCTAGAGAATCAAAATAACAAATGAACGTGTCGCTGATTGAATTGACATTCTCCAGATAACAGAGAGTAGAGACGTACCAAAAGACAATCAAATGAATAAACATTTAACGAAGTCAGACAGGCAATTCTAAGTTGATAAGTAGCAGATAATCAGAATGAGCATTTAAGAACTCCTCAATCAGCCAGTTTGCACACCGAAAAGTAAAAGATACTTCTGGGAAAATAGCTAACAGATAATTCAAAGCAAATAAGTTGGCATAAACAAGAGTTCTCACCTTTTTCTCCAGAAACTCCAAAGCTTGCCGTTGTGTATCTACTCCACAACTTGCACATTCCTGAGGTACCCACATATAGGATATCAAAAAGGAGGAAAGGGAGAAAATAAAACAACATTAACGTAATTCCCCAAAGGTTCCACCCGCAGTGGAGGAGTATGAGGTCAAATGTGTAAAGATGTCACATGTTGGTCTCCCACATTAGAGAAAGAGAGAAGTGCAACTTACTTCATAAACCAAGGAGCTACTCCACCCATTGCCAATTGGTTTTGGGATGGAAGCTCCTTGTACTTATGAAGTAGACACTCTCTCCTTGTGCGAATCTAATAGAATGCACTCAGCCCCATCCATTTGTTTGAAAACAAAGACAGATGATACAGGATGAGTGGACGACCATAATTAAAATTGCATTGAAGAGTCACCAGACGGCTATTGTTTCACAAAACAGGAAGTAAAGACATTTTGGTAAGCCATTTTACTTCTTTCCATCATATCCCAAAGCCAAAGAAAATAGGTTCTGCAGCACCAGTAAAAGCGGAGAATATACACTTCAACATTAGATTCCTCTATTGCTGCCTTGTGTCGGGGTCAAATAAGTAATCTATAGCTAGAATGCAAGAACGACATGTGACTATCTGAAAGACTTCAAATAAAGGCAACAAAGTAATTACTGAATTTGCTGTTGTTACTCAGTTATTGACATTGGTAAAAACATGCTCTCAACAATTTGACGTTACCTCAATTGACGGCATGAGTAGCATACTATAGCGTGGATCTCTGCCAATCATTTGCACAACTTCTTGGTCACTCTCCATTCCCATAGCCCTCATCACTGCCATTATAGGAACCTATATTCCAAAATTCACAAGGTATAAACGATCACTACTAATCACGTTAGGAGGTACGACTTCATGGTTAGGTTCATACACACAGCATGAAGACACTACCTTTGTCTGAAATTGATTGAGCTGCAGATATATTTTCTCCTTTTCCATTAATATTACAGTTTTGCTCCTTAGGGTGGCAGTGCTGCTAGTAACAGATGCAACCAAGCTGACAAACATATATGAAAACAATGTCAAAAGAAAAGCAATTATAGGTTACATCAAAAACTGCAGGGGTGGAAACAAGGTTCTTAATTAGTCAAACTGTATTTTAACCAATGGGACGGGAGTGGAGACAAAATAAAAAAATAGTGACAGTTTCACAACATAATGATTTTTGGTCCAGTTATGTTACAACAACATAGAGCAAGCTAAATCACATGAAGAGGATCTGTGTTAGGCTATCGACCACATCTAAGTAACTTGCCGCTTCATAGTATTGCTTATCCTAAAATTGCTCATTGCAAATAGCTTGCCGCACAAATAAAGCGAGAAACACTCAACTTCCATTTTAAATGCTGGTGTACCAAATTGAAGACTTCCCTCACGCAGCTAGTCCATACTACTCATAGAGCCAATGAAAATGGTGGACTGAGGTGTAATCCCAAAAGGTTCCAATTAAAAATATTATTATCTGTTATTGGTGCATTTTGCAGTGTCAACATAGGATAACAAGGGACACAGTTCCTAGTTTAGTCAATTTCTTCCCTAGAAGTTGAAACTTCTAGACCTTACAACAAATTACAGGGTTTGATGATATGCCTTCAAAACATTATATTGTGTATGCATTCTCGGGATACGGGTCTTCCACATACCAGCTCGATACTGAGATTAATAAAATCCGGTAACGAGTTCTTCAAAATCACAAACAAAAAATAAAATAAAATAAAATAAAAAGTTATAATCCCCCTACTACTAAAAGATTAAGCCACTTCAATAGTTTTCCCGCTCATATGCTCAATTATCAGTTGGGCCCACTTTTTTTTGCTAATTTTGCTTAATTTCTCAATATGTCAATCAGGGCCCGCACAAATTATAGATCATTGCTAAAATATTACAATATTTGCTAAACTTGCTTAATTATTAACTCTGCTTAAAATAACTGCAAATTTTGTCCATATTTACACAAAAATCACATATGAAAATCTCCTATAATTTCATATATTAATATTAATAATTTTGGTAGTTATGAATATGATATTTAATGGAGTCCAATATGTTGTTATCTTACTATCTTGCTACTATCTAAGAACTTTTCTAAGAGTAAAACGGGTCAAGTACTAAACAACTTGCCTATATAAAACAATTATTTTGCTAATATCTAGGAACTTTCTTTTGTCTTATTTTACTATTTGACCCTTCTTAAGCATAAGACGGGTCGACCCAACTTAAATGTTAATTTTTGTAATTACAATGGTCCAAGATTTTATATACTTTATTTACTTGTGTTTCATAAAATAATATATTTAATATTATATAACATCAAAAATAAAGTACGAACATTTTATGCAAATAATATAAATGAAGATCCCCCGTACAAATAAAAAATCTCAAAAATATCGTGCTTTAGCACGGGAACTATACTAGTTAATATACCAATTCAAAAGGTGTAATCGGGAGTATATACAAGCTTGTTTTAAATGAAATATCTTAAACACCATTCTTCTCCAATTTCCACTCGTTTATGTTCATGAAAAACTCAAATGTAGGCCAGCACCACGGTGACGAATACCAAAATACATTTTATACATAGCACTGCAAAAATGTAGCATCAACTAGCGACACCTTTGGCTGCGGTGCTGCAGTGATTTGTTTGTAAGACCAACTCATTTTTTTCTCACTTTAGTTCAGACAAAAAAGATAACAAAATAATTGGTAAAATTTCAAGTAAAGGAGGATAAGAGACCCTCACAAAGAAATACCACTTCCTCATAGAATTCTCCTTTTTCCTTTTCACCCGACTTAATTCCTCTGAAAAGGAGTTCCATGTGTAACATTATAAAAGTTTAATTGCATCTAGATGAAATTAAATCCAGAAAATAGAGAAGAGTTCCAACAAATGTATGCAGATAAACAAATTAGTACAAAATACGTACTTTTGTTTTTTATCAACATCAATAATAATTCTATTGTTTGAAAGTTGTTCCTGGATCAAAATCACCTGCAAAATAAAATGTGGATGACATGAAGAAAACCATGATGTAACAAAAGTGAAGTAACAATTAAATGACATAATCCACTTAGGGTGTGTTTGGATAGGAGGGATTCGAGGGAAAGGAAGGGGAGGGATGAGAAATCCATTGTTTGGTTAGCAAAATGCAGCTGGAGGGATTTGGAGGGGAGGGAAAATGGATCCCTCCATTTCCCTCCAAGCCAAATTATTTCCCACCAACATAGGCAAGATTTCGAGGAAAAATGATCTCATCCATTCTCTTTCCCCTCCCCTTTCCTCCCATTCTCCTACCTCCTTCTCCCTCCCCTTCCTTTCCTTCCATTTTTACTATCCAACCACACCCTTAGTAGGTAATATGAGACACTAGAGAAAGTAAAGAGAACCATTAGTCCCACTATGATTCGTGGTCAATGGACATGAATCTTATTTTGAATCCATCAGTGTGAGGTAAAACAATTAAAAGCATAGTGGATGGAGAAAAGGATACGAGACCAGAGAAAGACAAAAAAGGATTAAAAAAACTGAGACTAAATAATGAGCATGAGAAGTCATAAATAGTGGAAACTGCAAGAAAGAAAGTTGATAACAGATTTATATATAAGAATAGTAAGTGAAAGGAAAATCAAAACATTGGAAAGGATGATGGAAAATGTTCCGAAGAGGCGAAGGTTCACTATTCTTTTGACAACACCGCAACAACATATAATGAAAGATCCAAAGCAGCAACTTTCAGCGCTTTCATTAAACAAAATTGCACATGAATATGCCATTTTTTTCTTAATGGCTAATTACACTCCCCCTTACTGCAAGGGTAAAATATTTCACATCCAAAATTTTACTCCTTGCCCTAACTTGTATGGTGTGGCTGATGCCAATTAAAGATAATAAGAATTAGGAAACCTATAGCAAAAATTCAAGAATGACAAACTTGTCAACTATGATTCAAAATACAGATTCAAGTACGAGGCCAAGGTTCACAATCAGCTCTATAGCCTCCATCAATACTGATTACTCCGTACTATATACCAATACAACAACATAACGTTGGTGCCTCAATGGCTCCCGCAAAATACAGGGTAAGGGGGGTCGGATGTACACAGTCTTACCCTTGTGTTAGCAACACAAAGAGGTTGTTTCCGGATGACCCAAGATAAAAATAGCGTCGAGAGTTGCATCGAACGACCACTACTTGCAAGAGAAAGAAGCACATTCACTATTGTGAGCCCTTTTGATTTATTCCATCATAATCCAAAACCAAAGAGTATGGAGTCTTTGACTTCATTGAACATATGAAAATGTAATATATACAAATAAGAAGGATATAATACCTTTTCATTCCCTTTCACCACAAAGTACCCTCCAGGATCAAGTGGGCATTCACCTAAAGAAATGAAAATAAAAAAGATGAGAATCGTTGGAAAATATTGCAACTAGAAACTGTAAATTATAAAAAAAAAACAGATGATAACCGAGACTGGCTAGCTCTTCTTCATCTCTGTTGTATAAAACACAGCAACAACTTCGTAACATCACAGGCATTCGTCCAATCACTACATCTTTCTGCCACAGATAAATTAACATCAGTATAAATATAATGGTTGCAGTCAGTAACACCTGTATATGCACTTAATAAGCAGACATAACTCACATACCTTTTCACGTACTTCCAAATTCCCACTACTTCCATACACATACTCTATATGAGCTAATATAGGTGCTGAATAGCTGGTAGAGGAAACAGAGGAAAAAGCAGCAATGAGACGATTAATTCCAGGGATCAGAACATATAGAATTAACCATCAGGTAAATTAATATACAAGGCTAACACATAGACCCCAAATACTAAGTCAAGATGTAACTACTACAAGAAGTCACCATTCAAACACACGCTTTTTCTTGACCCTGACCAACTCACCATTCACATTAGCATATAATAAAATCCAATTCAGGAATAACGTATTCTACATAACAAGAGTTACCGGAAACAATTAGTCCTTGCCTCAAAGTGAGGTTCACAGTTTCCGTTCAGGCCGTTTCACGATAAGCTTCACACTTTGCTTTATTCCTTTTTTGGTCTGTTATTTGTGGTTCTTGTGATTTGTGACCTTACATATATCTCAGCTTCTACTTATATATTTACTGGTTGGAAAGCCCATGCGATGCACTGGGCTCTCATTAGGATCATCTTATTACAATATGTTTGATTCTAAAAATACAACTATGTTCATACGAGATGAAACAAAATTTTCAGGTTGGTGTAGCTAATGATAGATGCATTATTAGTCCTTTCAGCATCAAAGTTGTATCATTCAGTAGTAATCATATCAGTCGTATAACATAAACTAACATAGTTGTACTATGCTGTAGGACAATCTTAATGCTAACATAATTTGATTAAGGATCATTATTGCATCAGCTTATGACCTTATTAGCTTAACTAATTAACCTTGGATGACACATTCTTTTCTTATAGATAATAGTCTTGAGAGGTTTAACTGGTAAAACAAAACAAAAATGACAATCCATTTGTATTTTTATTCAATTAATATTGCGATACATACAATATGTACACATCTTATCTCTCTTTTGGTATTTGTATCAAAAGAATGATAAATGACTACAGATCCTTTCTTTTCGGACCTCTCCTCCCCACCTCAGCCATGCGTTTGATGTCCTCTGTTATTGGCAATGACTCTTGAAACGTTTTTGACAATGAGTTTAATTTGTTCTATTTTTCTAAAACATCGAAATATTCTTGTTACTCATTTTCCTTTCAGCCTCGCCGTTCTGACTATTACATAGGTGCCCATTTAAAAGTTTCTCTTTTGGTCTCTCTTATTCTGAAAAGTAGTGCTCTTACCCTCACCATACCCTTCTTTCCTTTCCCCAAACTTATATGGTTATTCCTTTACCCAATACTGTATTTCTCATTTTGTGTGGCTTGCTTGGTGGGTAGACTCCCACATAATGTTATCCTCTCCTCTCGGGGTTTGCGTATTTCACTTTCTTGTGCAATGTGTCTAGATTTGGCAATGACAAAATTAACCATACCCGAAATGATTAACCCGAGACCCGGAATTCTCAAGTATCTTATACAAATTTCTCCTTATCCTATAAGTTGATCTTGGAATTAAAATAGGGGAGTGTTATTGCCACTCAAAATTCCCTCATGCCACTCAGTTTTGTGAGTGTATGATTAAATTAACATAAATAGGTGCTCTCACAAAAGTGAGAGGCATAAGGGATTTTCAAGTGACGTTACCATCTCCCTTAAACTATGATAGCTCACGGAAACTTTTTTCCAACAAAATTCTCAAGTATATTATATAAACTTTTCCTCACCATAAGTTGATCTTGGAATTCGTATTTATCTTGTGTAGTTGTATGTAGCATACTTACATTCCTCCCGTTGTATTGTAGGCATGGGACTTGTGTATGCTCAAATATTCAACATGGACACTCGTTTCAACTTATGTAATAATATTAATTTATGACGCTTGAAAACTTCACTTTCATATTCAAACTTAAAATTATATTTATTACCTTTCTCAAATCTTGTGTCTGATAGGGGGTGAATCTTATTACGAGACATGGGTGGTACTGCATAAACATAATTTAACATAACCATTATACTACGCAACTCTATAAATAGAAAACATCGGCCACCTTCCATTACTTATAATAAAACCAAATTATGCAGTCACGCGACCTGAAAACATCAGGATCACTCCTCAACAAGCACCAACATCCACTAGTACATAGTCTCTTCTTATTTGCACATACATAATCAAATAAACACAACTATTTCATATGTGATAATATCCTAGATTTTGACTTATTTGCTATTTTTCATCTACTAGACAAAATGGCTGAAAATTTGATTGGAATGTGGCTAAATTAATAAGTTGCCTAAAGTAAAAACTATTAGTGAACCTTCATTGTGCAACAACTAGGTATGCAAATTCACAATATAATGTCGTGGAAATACATATGCCGTGATGCATGTGTGGCCATACAAGGAAAAAAAACATTTGCAGATGAAGTAATCAGAAAGAAACTCAAAAGGTTGATGTATCTAGAAAATCGTCTCTAAGGTGGTAACAAGACAAAAGTGATACACGTGTACAAAATAATGATAGACCTGAGAATAACAGCATAAGATGAAATAAGAGTTTGATATGTGTGTAAGCTTTGACTAAAATACATAGAGTTGGTAAGGCGGAGAGGGAGGAGCTAGTTATGCACAAATTCCAACCTTTACTTTACGGAATAACTTTTTCACATACGGATTTTACTCTTTCACATACTCTTTTTCACTAACTTTCCATATCCTACCCTTTTACCTAGATCTAAACAAAATAACTTTTATATTACCTCTTTCCCTAAAATCGAATCTACCTGCCTATCCAAACTCAAAGAATGGATTCAAACTTGAACTTGTGCATTAGATTCAATTTGTGGATTCAAACTAATGTATTAATTTGGTGATGAAGATTGAATGGTATGTTGTATGCATTAGATTCAATTTCTGGGCAACCGCTTAATTCCAATCATTTATATATGGGTATCATCCAGATTGGTACTTAGCAGTTGGTCGAACCAAGGGAACAGGGGCTACGTAGGCGAAGTGCGTGGAGGAGCGTGCTGGATTGGGAAGATGGGACAAGGGTAGTCGGAGAAAGGAAAAGTTGAGGTCTGCCGGAGTACGGGTCAACCGGAGTAAGGTTGGACAAAGTGGGTTGCCCAAAGGGAGGTTAAGGGAAGGGAGGAGATGATGTTAAGAAGAAAAAAAAACTAATTGGGGAGGGAGGGGAAAAAATGACAAGGATAAAATTGAAAAAGACGTATGTGAAAAAGCACTTCCCTTACTTTAATATCATACACTTCCAAAATGGCACATTACATAAGAAAATCATAAACAATATAGAATCCAAAAAAAAAAGGAAAAAAAAAAAGTATGAGAGCCACTCGTATAAGAGAGAAGTGAAAAACCAAAAAGTGAGAAAGTGGAGGAATACATGAAAAGGAGGGAGTATATTACAACAAGTGATTTCTTACTTATAGCACAAGAAAACTGAAATTTACCAAATCAATTCAAGACTAGCCAAATTATGAAAATTAATATAGTTGACAAGCATATGAATATAACATGCACAAGTAGTCGAGTGGCAAATATTAATCATACGTAAGGAATGTTGTCATATCAGATCAGAATTTAACATCCATTAGCTTTAAACAAGACAGAAATTGTTAAGCACGAAGGTAACAAGGCCCAAGAGTACTAACGTTAGGTCTGAGAGCCTACAAGAGTGAGGAAAAAGTTCCACCACAACTCCATCTGAGATATATGAGGGTTTACCAATTGTTACGCCTTTAAACCTGCAGTATTACAGCAAGAAACCTTAGTGCATCAAACCACACAATAAGTAAAATAAAGCCATTAAAATATATCTGATTCATTTACAGAATAAAATGTGAAATATTTTCATGGAACAGTAACCTACGCAGGTAGTTCAAACATTATACAAACCACAAAAAATTTAGGGGTATTTGGTAGATCACACTCAGATTTTCAACATTTTACGAGCAACTTCCCTTTTTCAATATGCACGCACAGGCTACCCCTACACTTTTCAATTTTTATCTGTTACACCATCTAAATACCACAGAAGTTGATGCATTGAAGTCCTACGGCATGAACAGTTGCTAAATTCACATTAGATTATAAAGAAATTGATGTTTAAATCTCTTTAACACAATGGTTGACAGTATTTCCAAAAAAAATACGCACAACTGAACAAATTGTACAGGAAGATACCACTAGTACATGGTACATTCATGTTCCATACGAACTTAGATGTTACAGCAATCCAACAAACTTAATGACATTTAGCTATTGGGGTGAGGTAGGTTAGGGATAAACAGATAGCTACAGGATGACACTAACATGAGAGTTGAAAATTATACACCACAAACAAACATCAAAACCATAGTGGCATTATTTAGAGAACATATTATTTAAAAAAAAAAAAAAAAACACTACAAGAGAAAGAATGATACTTGAGGTATAATTTAGGATCGTTGGATGCTCTGATTTCATTGTTAACTTTAACAATCTTCTTCATCCCAGTAGTAACAAAATAGTTGTAAGAATCCAAATGTTCTTTCACTAATCCTCGTGTCTACAAAAAAAACATTAAAATCCAAGTAAGCTTTCTTTTCAGCCTTTTACATAACAACCGTTCCTAGACAAAAAAAAAAGGTACTGAGAAGTTCAAAAATTAACGAGTGACAATATCAATCCAGCCATTGCAATCTTCAAAAAATGAATCGGCCTTACAAGTGTTTAAAAAATAAACTTATCATTTTCTGGATTGTCACAAAAAAATCCAAAGCTATTTGAGTTAATATCGCAGCAATAATTTATCTTCAAATATATGATAAATTGTATTCAGGTCATGCTACAACTACTAAATTACTCCCACTAACTTGAGGGCTCCCGCAAACCGCAAGGTAAAGGGGATTATATGTAAGCAAATATACCTTTGTTGGCATAGCAACATATGGAGGTTGGAAGGTTGTTTCCACATGACCCAAAATACAAAAATGCAAATTGGTATAAGAAATGCATCAAATGATGGCTATTCCGCAATAGAAATAAGCGTCGCCAGTTTAACAAGCCATTTTACTATTACATCGTAATCCACACTCAAGAATAATGAGTAATTGACTCCACTAGAAATGAAAATCTATCTGCTACTTGTGTTGCCCTTAAATTATTTGGAATAACAAATCCCTCTATCTTTTGGATGACTTATGTGACACTCTACAAGACACAGGATTATTGGGAACCAGTTACAGGATAAATATAATCCACAATAACACAAACATAAGACCTTTTTGCCCATTTCCAGGAAATTTACCTTCAAGAATTCAGGAATGAGTTGAAATTTGTCCACGGAGGATTTTATTGGTGCGGAGAGAAATTCTTGGTCCATACTGAGTGATAGAAAAAAGAAAAAAAAAATTAATACATCTGGTGAGCTAAAATACAGCTAAGTACCTAACTATGTCTATTGGTGTAACATTACACAAATTTCAAGACTCGCTCAATTAGATATGTTAAATTAAGAAAGATATAATAATAAAAAAAAAAATTACTGTATTGTTTATGGACAAATGTTAACCTGCATATATGTAAGAACTCAATACTAACTAACATACGTAAAATTGGTCTAAACTCTTAAGTGGCCTTGTTACATCTACATCTTTAAACTAAAACAATCTCATTGCTGAAATTAAAATACTCCGTACTAAAAAAATAATCAAATTTAACTTTTCTGTAAGATATCGCATTCTTTTAAGGGCATAAAGGGGATAAGGCACATATGCTAAAACACACCCACGGGATGATGCCCACATACTAAAAGACATCATCAGGTTGACGCTCATGCACAAAAAGAGAGATAACAAATTACGCTATCATGCGTAGCCTTCTTTGTATAACAACTACATTGTGTATCAACTAAATTGTTTACATTTCATACAATTAAATCCTAAACTTAATTCCTCGTAAATTGTCTTCCTTTCAATTCGGGGTGGTATAGGGTGAAACTCAAACAAGATAAAAAAAAGCTAGCAAAAATTGCGAATAATTTGTCTCTCACTCTAAGTGATTACTAACTCATTCACAATTGCTCTTAATAATCTCATCAAATATCGAAAATGACAGCAATTCAAATGCCAACCACCACAGTACAAGTTCACAAAAAATTGCAAATTATATGTCTTTACTCAAAGCGATTACTATCTCCTTCACAATTGCTCTTAATAATCACATCGAAATAATAAAAACGACAACAGCAATCCAAACACTCTCAACAATAATCAAATGGCGATATGACGAGCTTAAAAGCTCGCAAAAATTGCGAATAATTCGTCTTTCAGTCAAGTAATTACTACTGGCTCATTCACAATTGCTCTCAAGTCTTAATAACCACATCAAATATCGAAAATTGACCGCAATTCAAATACTCTCATAGTTCATCAACTAAAATCAATTAAGTAGCAAATTAACCTAAAAAGTAAATAAAATCAGTTTAATATACAAAACAAAAGCATTTACATAGCAATTTTACCAGCACTAAATGAAAGCAAATTACCCTAATTAAATCAGTACATCAATTCAATTACACTTATAACAAATAAGAACACAAACCTTAATTAAAAAAGAGGGATAAATTAGGGCGTCGTCTTTATTAATTAAAATTAACAAAGGGAAACCATACATGTGCGGGCTGCAGAGGTGGGTACCGGGTCGGGTCGCGGGTTCGGCGGGAAAATAAAAGGGAGGGCAAAATTGGAGGAATGGCTGAGTGAGAGGGAAAAGAATTAAGAAAGGGGGGAGAGGATGTTCACTGTATTTAACTATGCATTTTGTTAGTAGGGATTGTCTCGAGTTTGGTTAGCTTATTTTTGGGTTGGTTTAGGTTTTCACAAAATACCCGTCGCAAGATCCGACCCGTCACTAGCAAGATCTACTGTTAGATTTTAGGTTCAAGAAGGGTGTTTATCGACCCGAAACTGGATTAATGAATTCGAAAATTTGGACAGTATGTTTCTTTTGTTTGGTACGTGTTTTCATAATAATTGTACCTAATTTTATCATATATTGTACTCCCTCCATAATTGATTATATGACGTTTTAGATTTTACTGATTTTTTTTTTATATTTGACATTTTAGCCTTCTTTATTAAGATTCCACATTTTCTAATATATCGTTACTGCAACTTTTTTCATTTCAACAAGTAAAAAAGCTAAATAGAGAGCAAGTGGTAAACAATGCACCGTTTTCTAATTACAAATGCATCTGAAATAGAATTCACATGTTGACACATGTACTTTAAGTAAATGAAGATAGATAAAAAATGGAGTAAATGCACATCTTAATTCATGTGCATATAGGCAAAACGGCATATAATCAATAACGGAGGGAGTAACTATTTTTATTAATACTCTATTTTATAGTATATGTAGCTCTTTTATTTTTTTTTATACCCTTTTTCCATCAGTTTATAATTGACTTTTCAATAAATTTATTAAAAGACCCTCATGAGACCTAATGATGCTTATTTAGATTTAAGTTTTGGTACATTTAAAAATATTGTTGTTCAACTTGATTTCTTTTTTATATGTTGTTTAGGTACCTTATAACAATAACAATAACAATAATAATAACACGCATACAACATATTTAACAAATTGGCCAGAATTTCATAAAGTTCAACAAAGGTAAAGATAGGTAGTTTAATAAATTGAAAATCATGATGCTGGTATATGGAGGTATTAAGGCCTCGTTTTTTCTGTCTTATTTCCAGTTTAGCTAATTTTTAAGCTCTACTCATTTTAACCTTAGTATGTAGTTTTATTAATAGTATTTATTATTAATCTTAATCTTAAATTAATACTATAATAATAATTATTATATTAATAATAATATTACGCTATTGTCCGTTTTGGGCCAAGCCCTCACGGATTTTCTCTTAAACTCTTTCCCAAAATGTATCGTATTATTATATTTGTAAACACTTATAAAGCTTTTATTTCACATTTATTTTACCGATATAGGACATGGGTTTGCAGTTTGCACATAACAGTAAAACTGTTGCATCATATTTTAAAACCTTATTAAGGTTGTTATGTCATCAAATGCGCGCCAGTGCCTTAATTAGCGCATTAACTCCCAGTCTCCCACTAGCTAAATAGTCGATAAAAATGACCCATAATGATTTATTGATTTGAGAAGCTAAACAAGGCAAAACATATCTCAATCCCGAAATGACCCAACCGATAGTGACCTGAGATGACTCGTCCTAGCCAAAACCCGGCCGACCCGACAAGTCCATAAGGCATTAAAGCTTCATCCCTTATAATGCATAAGAAGGAGAGGGATTATTCATTAAAGCTTGATCCCTTATAGCCTTCATTGAATTTTCAGCCCATAAGGCATCGTCATAAAGATCTCCAAAGGACGCAGTACCCCTTCTCACTTTACTTTGAAGAACGGCATTCAACTTATTACGATAATAGAACGCACGATCTTCATCATCACGGATCAGCCTTGGCGCAAAATGAGCGAGCTTATTGAACTCCGTAGTAAAATCTTGAGCCGATAGGTTACCTTGTTTAAAATCTATGAACTCCTTTAGCCTTTGTTGTTTAAGCTCTTTGGGATAAAATCTACCCTCCACAAGAGCCTTAAAGCAAGCCCAGTTGAAGTCCTCTTCAAGAGTTGCGGTGGCACTTGTGATAGCCCACCAGTTGTCGGCTTCCCTCACCAGAAAGTGCTTTGCAATCCTCACCTTGTCCTCTTCTCGGACTTGGTAAAGATCAAACTGCTTCTCCATCTCCTGGAACCAATCGGATAACTCCGTAGGATCCGGTTCTCCACCATATGGCACAATCTTACTCCTTGCAATCTGTCCCGCCACCCATGCATAGCCACCTTGATGGTTGTCCTCCCTTCTAGGGGGAACTTGGTTGGCATTAGCTAAAGCGGCATCTTGCTGATTTTTCAGCACTTGAGTAAGAGCTTCCATCATAACATTCTCGGCTAATCGCGGTCTAACCATCTTCATAAGTAACAAAAACAAATTAAGTTATTCCTATCAATTAGCATAAACAAATAGACTACCAATTAAAATCCTTAACTTCTACCCAACTCTCTCATTTATTATTTCAAGGTCAAGTAGTTTAAGTTAGGGTTCACGTGTGTGCGTCGGGAGCGATCAAAGCTCTGATACCAACTGTGACACCCCTCGCGAATGCGGAAATATAAAACATACAAGCATGTGAAATAATATGCGGAAATACGGTATTTTAAAAACCTTTAAACATGCAAGATATATATAACACGAGGTGTGTCAAAATGTTACAAACTAAAAACGGAATTACAACAAAGAGACGGGGTCTCTTAAAATGTTAGCAAAGAACAAGTGTTTAGCAAAACTAATTAACATCGTCTAGAGGTGAAAACTTCCAGGGACAACGCCCGCTAGCTCACACCCGAACCCCAAAACATCATATCCAAAAAGATCATCCAATGCAAGCAACCTGTTCATTCATGAAAAACATGAACGCCACAGTCAGTGGGGAGTAACTCCGGGTTCTCCCAGCCATATCACATCAAACGTACATATAAGGAAATACAAAAGTAAAATCATGCATATATAGATATACATGTGAGATACGATAAGAATAGATAAGCAATTCGATAAATAATGATAAGATCATGTGGAAATTAAATCCGAAACCATCATGTTATTCAAAGACTCGGGGAAGACACTCTTAGGCAACCGAATACACTCAATAGGGCTTGCATCTCACCGTTAGCGGTATAAGATTGATAAGATTGAGACTCGACAGACAAACCAAGTCAAGTCATGCGATGATCACAATACATCCAACATATTATCATTCATTCACGAACCAAGACATTGACGGTGTCCAATCATGCAATGAACATGAATAATATAATGGAATCACGCATTCAAGGAACGACGACACAAGACGACAACTCTCACGGTAAATGAAACGCACTAGCATCGTGTACATGGCAAGTATGATTAAAAGGCATCCACGGGATAAAGCATTTTCCGGAACGCATACACGATAAAGCATTTGGCGTATGTAGACTAATTTCCTCTTAGTAGGAACGATAATTAAACGGCACCTAATCTAAACCTGGCCAGATTCTCGGAATCACATTTTCCGATTCGACATGCGATAAAGCGTTTCGCATCCAAG